>CAUYQV010080421.1:0-20567 GCA_963574575.1 Galagoides demidoff
TCTCAGCACCAATAGCTCAGGGGCTAGGGCACGGGGCACATACACCTGGGCTAGCCAAAATAACAATGACAACTACAACCAAAAAATAGCCGGGCATTGTGGTGGGCACCTGTAGTCCCAGCTACTTGGGAGGCTGAGGCAAGAGAATCGCTTGAGCCCAAGAGCCCAAGAGTTTGAGGTTGCTGTGAGCTGTGATGCCACAGCACTCTACTAAGAGCAACATAATGAGACTGTCTAAAAAAAAAAGTATATAGAAAGGAATATACAGAAGTCCATCTGAAAAGGCTATCTACTGCATCATACCAACTATATGAATGTTTCAGAAAAGGCAAAACTATCGAGACAGTACAAAGGTCAGTGGGGAGGAGGATGAAAAGTTAGAGCACCGAGGGTTTTTAGGGTAGCGAAAAGCTCTGTGTGAATTTATAATGGCAGATAGAAGTCATTATGCATTTGTCCAAACCCACAAAATGTACAAGCACCAAGAGTGAACCCTAATGGTAACTATGGACTTTGGGTGATTATGATGTGTCCCGGTGGGTTCATCAATTGTAACAAATGGACCACCCTAGTGGGTAATGCCAGTCCTATATATGTGGGGGGATAAGGGGGAATACAGGAATTCTCTGTACCTCCTGGGCAACTTTACTGTGAACCTAAAACTGCTCTAAAACATTGTCTTTTTTTTAAAGAATATATAGATATAGGATGGATAGATAGATAGTCTGACTTACAAAATATAACTGACTCATTTGCAGCTTATAAACCTTGTGGCCAAATAGGCAGAGATCATCTTCCCCTGACAATGAGTAATGCCCTCAAACATATTCACTTTATTTCAAGTACAGTCCCAAGACAGAGCTCAGAGACAAATGGAAGTTCCACCTATGGATTAAGTTTCAATTACTCATCTAAGTTTTGTTTTCTTATAAGAGAACTAATCTCTCCCCTAAAACTATATTCCTTATCCTTCCCAGAAAGGGCAGTTGGCCTGCTGTGGAATTAGAATGCAACATTCCTACTAGGGGCACACAGATAATACATTCATAGCACATGGGTCATTTAGTTACTCATAACCAACTATATACATTATGGAAAATAAGGACAGTTTTTATTTTCCATGTTTTTCAAAAGTCTGTATTTTGGGGGCACTCTGGGAGGCCGAAGCAGGTGGATGGCCTGAGCTTATGGATTGGAGACCAGACTGAGCAAGAGCAAGACTCTGTCTCTAAAAATAGCCGGGCGTGGGCGGCACCTGTGGCTGTGAGTAGGGTGCCCACCCCATATACTGAGGGTGGCAGGTTCGAACCCGGCCCTGGTCAAACCACAACAAAAATTAGCCAGGCGTTATGTTGGGTTCCTGTAGTCCTAGCTACTTGGGAGCCTGAGGCAGGAGAATTGCCTAAGCCCAAGAGCTAGAGGTTGCTGTGAGCTGTGACATCAAGATACTCTACCAAGGGCGACAAAGTAAGATTTGGTCTGAGCAGTGACTGTGGCTCAAAGGAGTAGGGCGCCGGCCCCATGTGGTGGAGGTGGTGGGTTCAAACCCAGCCCTGGCCAAAAAATGCAAAAAAAAAGTAAGATTTGGTCTCCAAAAAAAGAAAAATTCTGCATTTTTAGTTCTAAATACACTTATCAATAGTTAATTCAAATTGAGGCAGGGTGCAGAGGCTCATACCTATTAACCTAGCACTTTGGGAGGCTGTGGGTGAATTGAACTTGAACTCAGTTTGAGACCAGCCTGAGTAAGAGCAAGAACCTGTCTCTACTAAAAATAGAAAAATTATCTGAGTGTTGTGGTGGGCATCTGTAGTCCCAACTACTTGGGCGGCTGAGTCAGGAGGATCACTTGAGCCCAGGAGTTGGAGGCTGTTATAAGCTAGGTTGATGCCAGAGCATTCTAGCCAAGCAATAGAGTGAGACTGTCAAAAAAAAAAAAAAAAGTTAATTCCAATTGATCTCTGCCATGCCTGGGTCAATTCATCTTCACAGGTTCCCTTCCAGCTTTAAGTGATTGTGACTCCTCCAATTCCCTCCTGCTGATCTGAGATCCAAGCCTCCCCATTCCCAATCCTACATATTGGAGAATGTAGACTTTTTCAAGAAAGGTAGTTGGAACAAAAAATGCAAATACTCTGTTTTCACGTTTTTGTACTTCAGTTTTGTAGTAGATGTTTCCTGCTTCTACAGCTGTGGGGTGTGTCCCTCCTCCTGTTCCTGTGACCTAAAACCTAAAACAAGCCTCCTCAAGAAAGAAAAAAGACATAGAAAGAAGAGTCACAAGTGCATACATGCAGACACAGACGCTCACCATGCACAATAAATCATAGGCCCCACTGAACATTTTTTTGTATTTTTGGATATTTTGCTTTTGCTTTTGTTTTTGTTTTTTGCTTTTGTTTTTGTTTTTGAGACAGAGTACACTATGTCGCCCTTGGTAGAGAGCTGTGACATCACAGCTCACAGCAACCTCAAACTCTTGGGCTTAAGCAATTCTCTTGCCTCAGCTTCCCGAGTAGCTGTGACTACAGGCACCTTTCACAATGCCTGGCTATTTATTTTGTTGCAGTTGTTGTTGTTTTAGCTGGTCCAGGATAGGTTCAAACACCTTTAGTGTATGTGGCCAGAACCTTGCCGACTGAGCTATGGGCGCTGCCAACAAAGTTTTTAATATTTAATCTTTTTTAAATTTTGGGTTAATATTAGGATACATATGATTAGGTTACATATGATTAGGACACATATGATTAGGGTACATAAGACTAGGTAGCCTTTGTTTTTATTTTATTTTATTTATTTATTTTTTGAGACAGAGTCTCAGTATGTATGTCACCCTCAGCAGAGTGCCATGGCATCACAGCTCACAGCAACCTCAAACTCTTGGGTTTAAATAATTCTCTTACCTCAGCTTCCCAAGTAGCTGGGACTATAGGCATCCGCCACAATGTCCGGCGATTTTTTGGTTGCAGTTGTCATTGTTTAGCTGGCTCAGGCTGGTTTAAACTGGCCAGCCTCAGTGTATGTGGCTGTAGGTATAACCACTGTGCTATAGGCACCGAGATTAGCCTTTGTAAAGTAAAATCCAAGTTGTAGGGAGTCCTTGGCCCAGGTAGTGTGCTATGTATCCTACCTTGTACCTGTTAGGTGGAAACTTTCCACCCTCCATTGAACATTTTAGATTCTTAGACCCATGCTCTCTCAACCTTTGTTTCTCTTTTCTTGTTGTTGTTGTTTGTTTTTCTCTCAACCTTTTTCATTTTAGAGAATGTTTTGCCTTATGGGTACAAAAGTAAATCTGTCCAACCCTGTTGCTTTTTCAGAACAAAGGGAAGTTCATACTAAATAGTGTATTGTCTCCAATTTTGGTAGCCTAAGAGCAAAACCACTTGTAACTCAGAGCCAGATTCTTCAAGGTGTTGTAGCTCAAAGCCAACCACAACAGGAAGAGGAAGTCCACGGTATCTTATTCTCGGTATTATTTTGCTGTTCTCTCTCCATGTCCCTAGGCCTTCAAACATCGCTATATCTTCTCCTGGGGTAGGACATCAGTGGAAGTGCAGGAAAACCGCTTCTGATCTTCCATGTAAGGCTCACCTTAGATATTTCCACAGATGCTCAGCAGCCTTCTATCTCCACACGAGTTAATGTCCCCGTGTCCCTCTGCTTTTGTGGAATTTTTCATGGAGTGTTCCCTCTAGAAGTATAAGCCTACTGAGCCTTTTTTATGGCTCTTTAGTCAGCCAAATTACTTTCTCCATATGGGACCCTTAACTCTAAACAGGACTTGAGAAACTCTGTCAGCAGTCAGACCATGATAAACAATGTTTTCAGGGGCAGCACCTGTGGCTCAGTGGGTAGGGCACCGGCCCCATATACCAAGCATGGGGGGTTCGAACCCAGCCCCAGTCAAACTGCAACAAAAAAATAGCTGAGCATTGTGGTGGGTGCCTGTAGTCCCAGCTACTCGGGAGACCAAGGTAAGAGAAACACCTAAGCTCAGGAGTTGGAGGTTGCTATGAGCTGTGACACCACAACACTCTACCCAGGGTGATAAAATGAGGCTAGTTCTCTTAAAAAAAACAAAACAAAACAAAACAATGTTTTCAGCTGGACACAGTGGCTCTTGCCTATAAATGCCAGCACTTTGGGAGGTCAAGGCAGAAGGATCTCTTGACGCTTAGATTTTGAGACCAAACTGCATAACATAGTGAGACCACATCCTTACCAAAAATGAAACAGAAATTAGCCAAGTGTGGTGGCACCCACCTTTACTCTTGGCTAAGACAAAAAGTTTGCTGGAGCCCAGGAGTTTGAGGTTGCAGTGAGCTGTGATTATGCCACTGTATTCTCCTCTGGGCAAGAGAACAAGACCCTGTCTCTAACAGGCCTCTCAAACAAACAAAAACACCAAAGACTGGGCACCGTGGCTCATGCCTGTAATCCCAGCACTCTGGGAAGCTGAAGTGGGTGGATTGCCTGAACTCACAAGTTCGAGACCAGCCTGAGCAAGACCTCGTCCCTAAAAATAGCTGGGTGTAGTGGCGGGCACCTGTAGTCCCAACTACTTGGCAGGCTGAGGCAAGAGAATCATTTAAGCCCAAGAGTTTGAGGTTGTTGTGAGCTATGACACTACAGCATTCTACCAAGGGTGACAAAGTGAGACTGTCTCAAAAAAACAAAAAACACACTGTTTTCTACAGGACATAGACAAGGGCAACAGAATAATGTTTCTAACCAGACATACTTGAGGCGGTACTTTGACTGCAAAGAATGACTAACGATCACTTTGTAGACTCAATCAACTTAAGCCCAAACTCTCTAACAAGCTCTTCCCCACAGTGTCTTTCTGAAACTTCTCCTGACCAGTTCCTCCTTACCATAGCAAGTTCAATAAGCCCAGCTTTTTGTTGTTGTTGTTTTTTTGAGACAGAGTCTCACTTTGTTGCTCTCCATAGACTGCTGTGGTGTCACAGCTCACAGCAACCTCAAACTCTTGGGCTTAAGCGATTTTTTCGCTTCAGCCTCCCAATTAGCAGAGACTACAGGGGCCTGCCACAAACCCAGCTACTTTTTTTTAGAGACGAGGTCTCACTCTGGCTCCAGCTGGTCTCGAAACAGTGAGCTCAGGTAATTGGCCCACTTTGACCTCTCAAGTGCTTAGGATTATAGGCATGAGCCACGTTGTCCAACCTCTTTTTTTTTTTTTTTTTTGGAGACAGTCTTACTTGGTCACCCTTGGTAGAATGCTGTGGTGTCTTAGCTCACAGCAACCTCAAACTCTTGGGCGCAAGCGATTCTCTTGCCTCAGCCTCCCAAGTAGCTGGGACTACAGGCACCCACCACAACATCTGGCTATTTTTAGTGATGGGGTCTTGCTTTTGCTCAGGCTGGTCTTGAACCTGTGAGCTCAGGTTCCCAAGTGCTGCCTCAGCCTCCCAAGTGCTGGGATTACAGGCGTGAGCCACTGCGTCTGGCCCCACCTTTTTTTCTGTTGGGAAGGCCTGTGGTCTTCTCAGTGGTTCACGGGCTTTCAACTGGCTTTTGTTAGTTCTGGGTGGCTTCCTCAATCCTCAGAGTGACTGCTTCATAGAATTTGAGTCTCCCAACTCTCTCTTGCTCTAAAAATCCACATTTTCCTCCTTACTTTTTGGAACTACCCAGTTCCTTTTCTTTCCCCCAGGATAGAGATTTCCTTAAGACACCAGTTCCCCATTTCCCAGTTAATTCCTTCTCTTCACCCACCACAGGGAGGCTTGGATTTGCTGGCCTCAGTGCCTGCCACTGCTCACTGGCCTTTCTGCACGAGGTGCCAAGCCAGTTCAGCCTTTCCCTTTCTGTGCAGCCACCTCAGTTCCTAGTCCAACTCAATTCCACGTCTTTTCTTCCTCTCCTGAAAAGGGACAATTTCAAGTAACAAACTGTTTCCTCATCCCTCTTATAGGATGTGCGTGAAGGTGCGTGTGAAGGGAGGTCTGGAATCTTCTTTCTTGGTGCTAACCAATCCTGACTGTGGCTTTCCTGGTGCCTAGAAAACCAACTCCCTTAAATAGTCGTACTCTCGGCTCGGCGCCTGTGGCTCAATCAGCTAAGGTGCCAGCCACGTACACTCAAGGTGGAGGGTTCGAATCCTCAGCCTGGGCCCACCAAACAACAATGATGGCTGCAACCAAAAAATGGCCGGGTGTTGTGACCTCCTGTGGTCCCAGCTACTTGGGAGGCTGAGGCAGGAGACTCGCTTGAGCCCAGGAGTTGGAGGTTGCTATGAGCTGTGATACCATGACACTCTACCTAGGGGGATAGCTTGAGGCTCCCGTCTCAAAAAAAAAAAAAAAAATAGTCGTACTCTCATTTTCCCTACTCTAAAGCTGTCACCAACCTGGGGAACCAGTTTTACAGCTGTTAGGTTTCTCTCCCAGCATGTTGATGGAGTTTCGTAGTCTCCATCTTTGTGAGCAAGGTACTTATGAACCTTCATGGTAACTAACTTACTCTCTACCTTGTAGAGAACAGACATTCTATTCTGTCCGGGCTGAAAGATAAGGAGGGAGTCATTCTTCCTGCCATTCTACCCCCCTGAGAGAACACTGCTCTAGGGTCCTCTTTTGACATGTTACCTAAAAAGTTTTTCAAGGTGCCTGTAATCCCAGCACTTGGGAGGCTGAGGTGGGTGGATTGCCTGAGCTCACAGCTTCAAGACCAGCCTGAGCCAGAACAAGACACCCCCCACCTGTGGAATTGAGTTGGACTAGGAACTAAGGGTATTGTGGCGGGTGCCTATAGTCCCAGCTACTTGGGAGGCTGAGGCAAGAGAATTGCTTAAGCCCAGGAGTTTGAGCTGCTGTGAGCTGTGACACCAGGGCACTCTACCAAGGGCGACATAGTGAGACTCTGTCTCAAAATATATATATATATTTTTCAAGGTGGACTTATTTCTGTCAGCAAAAAGTCTGGCTTCTTCAGAACTGACATCTTTCTCCTTTCTCAGGAGTGGTAAGAGCTGTCAGGGTAGAAGGACTTATTACCCACCCTCCTCTGCCAGGGAGCTGTCACCTTCTTTTCATAGGCAAACAACCCACGGGCCTTCCCCATTTGTATGTTAACTCTGTTAGTGTCTGGCGGGTGGAGTTTCCTGCTTTAGAACTGATATCTTCCTTCCCAGTCAGAAGCTGCAAAGTCTGCACAGGGTCAATGCTCCTCCTACTGTAACCCTTCTACAGAATGTTAGTGGGACTTGTCCCTCACTCACTTAGTCGCTTGATATGAGTCATTTTATCACTCGAAATGTAACCACATTCCCTCTGCCCCACCACACCACACCCTTGCTTAGTATACCAACCCTTCGCAGCTTTTTTTTTTTTCTTTCACTATGTCACCCTGGGTAGAGTGCCTTTGTGTCACAGCTCACAGCAACCTCCAACTCCTGGGCTTAAGTGATTCTCTTGCCTCAGCCTCCGAAGTAGCTGGGACCACAGCACCCGGCACAACGCCCAGCCATTTTTTTGTTAACAGTTGTTTAGTAGGCCAGGGCTCAAACCCACCACCCTTGATGTATGTGGCTGGCGGTATAACCACTGTGCTATGGACACTGAGCCGACCCTTGGCAACTTCACTAACCAAAATTTCATGGAGTTTACAGTTCTTTTTGCTCCAATCATGTTACTATTTTGCACAATTCTGTGCTTCTTGGAGAATTGCCTGACTTCCTAGATGCCCTGCTAAATTTCTTCACAAACTTTCTATTGATTTCATGTTTTTCACCAAAGAAAAATATGACAAATACCTGTGAAATGATTGTATAACAGTTAAGAATTGAATTTCTGAGACCGGGTGGGGTGGCTTAAGCCTATAATCCCAGCACTTTGGGAGGCCAAGGTGGGTGGATTGCCTGAGCTCACAGATTGGAGGCCAGCCTGAGCTAGAGGAAGACCCCATCTCTAAAAATAACTGGGCACCTGTAGTCCCAGCTGCTCAGGAGGCTGAGACAAAAGAATAGCTTGAGCCCAAGAGTTAGAGGTTGCTGTGAGCTATGAATCCAGGTACTCTCCTGGGGTGACAAAATCAGACTTTGTCTCAAAAAAAAAAAAAAGAAAAAAAAAAGAGAGAGAGAATTGAAGTTCTGAAGTTAGATTGCTTAAAATCAGATTTTCGCACTTACTATGAGAATTTGGTAAAGTCGGTGAATCTCTGTTTCTGTTTGTCAGTGATTAAGCAGGTGAAAGAATAGGCAGGGCACAGTGACTCACACTTGTAATCCCAGCACTTTGGGAAGTCAAGTGGGAAGATCACTTGCGGCCAGGAGTTGGAGACCAACCAGGTAACATAGTGAGACCTCATCTCTACAAAAAATTAAGATATGCTTTTACAAAGTCCACCAACACTGCCAGCACTAGAGGGTCTGTGGTATTGTGTGAAACAAGAAGCATGGATGATTGCACCGGGCTGGGCCTGCTCTGAAGCTCCTTCCTGCTCTTGGCTCCATTTAAGGTGGGCAACCTTTTGGTCACCTAATACACAAGCCATAGTAGTAATCCTGAGTGTAGAGTGTGTTGTCTCTGGAAGTCAAAGAAGCCTAGGTACTGTATTTCCTCCTATACTGGGAATGCAAGATGTAGAGTGACAGTCTGGCATGACCCTAACCACTGAACCCCTAAAAGCATTGAAATGGCAGATCCCTGAGTCTTCACAGGGTTTATCTCCAACCCTTTTGAGCATATGTGTATGACTACCCAGCTCTTAGTTTCCATATCCAATCAGCATGATGTCATTGATGTAGTGGATCAATATGTTGTCCAGGTGGTCTAGATATATTTGATATCTAGATAGCTAGCTATTTTAAGACAAAAGGCAAGAGAGTTAACACAACCAGTTGGGGCAGGCGGGGTGGCTTACACCTATAATCCCAGCACTCTGGGAGGCCAAGCCAGATGGATTGCCTGGGCTCATGAGTTTGAGATGAACCTGAGTGAGAGTAAGATCCCATCTCTAAAAACTAGCCAGGGGCAGAGCCTGTGGCTCAAAGGAGTGGGGCGCTGGCCCCATATGCTGGAGGTGGTGGGTTCTAACCCAGCCCTGGCCAAAAACTGCAAAAAAAAAACAAAAAAAAACTAGCCAGTCGTTGTGGTGGAAGCCTATAGTCCCAACTATTCAAGGGGATAAGGCAAAAAGATTGCTTAAGCGCAAGAGTTTGAAGTTGCTGTGTGCTATGATGCCACAGCACTCTACCAAGGATGACAAAGTGAGACTCTGTCTCAAAAACCAAAACAAAACAGGTTTGGGGCCTGTAGCTCAGCGGCTATGGAGCCAGCCACATAGACCAGAACTGGTGGGCTCGAATGCAACCCAGGCCTGCCAAACAACAATGACAACTACAACCAAAAAGTAGCTGGGCATTGTGGCAGGCACCTGTAGTCCCAGCTACTTAGGAGGCTGAGACAAGAGAATCGCTTGTGCCCAAGAATTTGAAGTTGCTGTGAGCTGTGACGACAAGGCATTCTACCAAGGGTGACATAGTGAGCCTCTGTCTCAAAAACAAAACAAAACAAGACAAAACACAGCGAGCAACACTGTGACTCTAATTAATTAAAGCACTGTGACTACTAATTAATATTGTTGTCCATGTCACAGTAATGTAACCTGTTTTGAACTTTTCTTTCTTTTAATTTTTTTTTTTTTTTGAGATAGAGTCTCACTATTTCACCCTTAGCAGAGTGCCATGGCATCACAGCTCATAGCAACCTCAAACTCTTGGGCTTAAGTTATTCTCTTGTCTTAGCCTCTCAAGTAGCTGGGACTATAGGCACCTGATATAACACCTGGCTATTTTTTGTTGCAGTTGTCATTGTTATTTAGCAGTTGTTTTTTTTTTTTTTGGCCAGGCTGAGTTTGAACCCGCCACCTCCGGCATATGGGGCTGGCGCCTTACTCCTTTGAGCCACAGGCACCACCCGTCATTGTTATTCACTTGGCTTGGGCTGGGTTCAAACCCCCTACCCTCGGTGTATGTGGCTGGCACTGTAACCACTGTGCTACAGGTGCTGAGCCTGTTCTGAACTTTTCTAATAGGCATAGTGAGAAACATATTCATCAAATCAATGGCTGCCCACCTTGAACTTGAAGCCTTATTAATATGCTCTAGCACTGATAGCATATCTGGTATAATAGTTCCAGTGGAGACTACTAGTGGGTTAAGTCTGAAGTAGTCTTCATTCATTCTCTTGGGTCCACCCAGTTTCTGAAAGAGCCAGATTCATAAATCAAATGGAGATTTGGTAGTGCTCTCCATCCCTGAATCCTTTAGGTTCTTAATGATGATTCTAATCTCTGCCATCCTTCCTGATACATCATATAATTTTTATTTACTATCCTGGTCAAGTAGGAAGTTTCAGTAGTTTCCAGATGTCTTTCTTCACTATCTTAGCTCTTATCTTACTCCAAATCCTAAGTACAATTTCCAGTGTATTTTTGGTCAAGGAATTGACTTCTGGGTATATCCACAGACCCAATAGGTATGCTAGGAGTTAGGTCACTTAGCCAGGACTTCACTAATTACTAGTTCTCCCAGATCCTACTCTAATACAAGGTTGTGGTGGTGCTCTTGGTCAACCTCAGCTCAGATCTTGTCAAATAGTCCTAAACTGTCTGGTTAATGAACTTTCCACAGAGTACTCTATATATACAAACACCCACATAGAGTTAAGAGTCACTTAATATTAGGAATATGTCTGAGAAACACATCATTTGGTTGTTTTGTCATTGTGCAAGCATCATGGAGTGTACTTCCACAAACCTACATAGTATAGCCTCCTGCACACCTATCCTATGTGGCACAGCGCACTGCTCCAAGGCTACGTACCTGTACAGCATGTTCCTGTGCAGAAGAGTGTAAGCAATTGTAACACAATGGTAAGCATTTATGTACCTAAACATATTTATTTATTTATTTACTTACTTCCTTATTGGAGACAGAGTCTCACTCTATTTCCTAAGCTAGAGTGCCATGTTGTCAGCCCAGCTTACAGCAACCTCAAACTCCTGGGTTTAAGCAATCTTTCTGCCTTAAGTAGCATGTGCCACCATGCCTGGTTAGTTTTTCTATTTTAAGTAGAGATGGGGTCTCACTCTTGTTCTGGCTAGTTCCAAACTCTTGAGCTCAAAGGATCCTCCTGCGTTGGTCTCTCAGGGTGCTAGGATTATAGGTGTGAGCCACCATGCCCTGGCCATATATATTTAAACATAAAAAAAAAGGTATAGTAGGCTGGGCATCATGGCTCACGCCTGTAATCCTAGCTCTTAGGAGGCCGGGGATTGCCTGAGCTCACGGGTTCGAGACCAGCCTGAGCCAGAGGGAGACCTGGTCTCAAAAAAATAGCTGGGCATTGTAGTGGGCACTTGTAGTCCCAGCTATTTGAGAGGCTGAGGCAAGAGAATTGCTTGAGCCCAAGAATTTGAAGTTGCTTGAGCTGTGATGCCACGGCACTCTACCAAGGGCTACAAAATCAGACTCTGCCTCAAAAAAAAAAAAAAAAAGGTATAGTAAAAATATGGCATAAGAGATTAAAAATGGTGCGCCTGTTTAGGGCACTGACTGTGAATGGAGCTTGCAGCACTGAGAGTTGCTCTGTGTCAGTCACGGAGTGAGTGGTGAGTGGCTGTGAACGCCTGGGACATCACTACACGCTACTGTAGACTTTATAAACATTGCATACTTAGGCTACACCAAATTTATTTAAAAATATTTTTCTTTCTTCAATAACAAATTAATCTTAGCTTACTATAACATTGTTACTTCATAAGCTTAACATTTTTTAACTTTTCTAGCTCAGCATGGTGGCTCACACTTGTAATCTTAGCACTCTAGGATGCCGAGGCAGATAGATTGCTTGAGATTAGCCTCAGCAATCTGATGGGTTTGAGATTAGCCTGAGCCAGAGTGAGACCCCGTCTCTAAAAATAGTTGGGTGTTGTGGTGGGCACCTGTAAGTCCCACCCACTTGGGAAGCTGAGGCAAGAGAATCACTTGAGCACAAGAGTTTGAGGTTGCTATGAGCTGTGATGCTGGGTCACTCTACCAAGTGTGTCAAAAACTGTGTCTTAAAAACAAAAACAAAAACAAAAACCTTTTTGTTAAAAATTGAGACACTGGGCAGCACTAAGCTCAGTGAGTTGGGTGCCGGCCATACTCACCTAGGCTGGTGGGTTCGAACCCAGCCTATGCCAACTAAAACAACAACTGCAACAAAAAGAATAGCTGGGCGTTGTGGCGGGCATCTGTATAGTCCCAGCTACTTGGGAGGCTGAGGCAAGAGAATCACTTAAGCCCAAGAGTTTGAAGTTGCTGTGAGCTGTGATGCCATAGCACTCTACCCTGGGTGACAGCTTGAGATTCTGTCTCAAAACAAAAAAAGCAGAAAGACTGAGACACCAATAGAGGTTAGCCTAGGCCTACACAGAGTCAGGATCATCAATATCACTGTATTCCACCCGCCCTACCTGGAAGGCCTTTGGGACAATAACATACCTGGAGCTGTTATCTCCTATGATAACAATGCCTATTTTTGGAATCTCTCTCTCTCTCTCTCTCTTTTTTTTTTTTCTAGAGACAGAGTCTCACTTTATTGCCCTAAGTAGAGTGCTTTAGCATCATAGCTCACAGCAACCTCTTGGACTATCTCTTGAAAGACCTGCCCAAGGCTGATTTGCAATTAACTTTTAGAAACATATACAAGTTGGCTCTGTACCTGTAGTACAGTGGTACAGCACCAGCCACATATACCAAGGGTGGCAGGTTCAAACCTGACCCAGGCCAGCTAAACAACAATGACAACTGCAACAATAACATAGCCAGGTGTTGTGGCAGGCACCTGTAGTCCCAGCTACTTGGGAGACTGAGGCAAGAGAATCACTTAACTTGAGGTTACTGTGAGCTGTAAGGAATAGAATACATTTTAAAATAACAGGGTGGTTCTGTAGCTCAGTGGGTAGAACGCTGGCCATATACATTGAGGCTGGTGGGTTTAAACCTGGCCAGGGCCAGCTAAAACAATGGCAATGGTAACAAAAAAAATAGACAAGCATTGTGGCAGGCGCCTATAGTCCCAGGTACTCTGGAGACTGAAGCAAGAGAATCACCTAAGTCCTGGAGTTGAAAGTTGCTGTAAGCTGTGACACCACAGCACTCTACAGAAGGCAATAAATTAAGACTCTGTCTCTACAAAAAAAAAGAAAGAAAAGATAAAAGAGGGTTGGTGCCTGTGGTTCAAGTGGCTAAGGTGGCAGGTTCGAATCCAGCCCTGGCCCGCCCAACAACAATGATGGCTTCAACCAAAAAAATAACGTTGTGGCGTTGTGGCGGGCGCCTGTGGTCCCAGCTACTTGGGAGGTTGAGGCAGGAGACTCCCTTGAGACCAGGAGTTGGAGGTTGCTGTGAGCTGTGATGCCATGGCACTCTACCCAGGGCGACAGCTTGAGGCTCTGTCTCAAAAAAAAAAAAGAAAAAAAGAAAAGAAAATAGCTTAAGCCCAAGAGTTTGAGGTTGCTGTGAGCTGTGACATCATAACACTCTACCCAGGTCGACTCTGGCTCAAAAAAAGATAAAAAAAAAAAAAAAGAATGATAAAAGTAAAAAGTAAAATAACAAAAAAAAGTGTAGTATAGTAAATCCATAAACCAGTAACATGGTCACTTATTGTCATTATCAACTATTATGCATTGTACTTAATTGTATGTGCTACGCTTTTATATGGGCGTCAACCCAGTGGGTTTGTTTACACCACCAGTGTCATCACACCCTTGACTAATCTGTTGCATTAGGACTTGTCGATGGCTATAACCTCAGTAGGCAGAATTTTTCAGCTGCTTTATAACCTCATGGGACCTACGTTCCTTAGATGGTGCTCTGTTAATTTCCTTTAGCCCTCTTGTCGGCTTCTCTGACCTGGTTGTCACTATGGGCTGCCTTGTCGGCTTCTCTGACCTGGCTGTCACTATGGGCTGCCTCTCTGCTTTTGCTTCTTCAGGGCTCCAAGGTCCCTGCGGATGTTAATGAGCTCAACTCTGCACCTGCCTCTCAGCACCATCGCAACCTGCAGAGAAGCCACCTCTCAACTGCTTAGAGAGGCTGACATCCCTCTTACCAGGGTAATCCCTGAGACCTTAGTAGAAGGAGTGTCCTCAGGGCCCTCCTGTGGACACAGTCCTCTGGGAGGGTGTCCCCTGGCTTTATGTGATAGATGCATTCCAGCAGGCTCACTTCCCTGGGCCTTTCCTTTTCTTTGTCTACTCTCTGCCAGGGTGACACAGCCATTTCCATGTTACGGAGTGCTAGCCATCATTTATAAACACTTCTAAAAGCCACCTCAGAATTGATTAGTCCCATTCCGTGGGGCCCTTGCCAATACGTTAAACCCATATTCTGAAAAAGTGCCCCCAAGCCAGTGAATTCTTGCTTATGGAGCCTTACACCCCGGTTCTCATGCTCAGGCACTTGTGTGGTATTGGATCAGAACTGGAGCTATTCATATGAGCTCATGCTTTTATTATGTTGCTACAGATAGGGATATACACAGATAGATGTGTGTTGTATCTGTGCACTTCTACTTTTTCTCCTCTGTCTTTGGAGAGGGCCTGAAAGCAGTGGCACTTGAGGAGCAATGAGCACAAATATGCCCAGAATTTGGTTTCTAAACATTATTATCCACTAAAAGGAACTAGGGATCATCGTTAGAGAATTGGCTAACTCCAGGGGTGAGGCAAACACAGAACAGGATGATATTGGAACATATTATTATACTGGTAAGTGAAAAAGTGCTCAAAGAATGATAGAAAAATGTCAAAAAAGGACACAGGAGCCACACTGAAGGGGGTCCCACCGCCAAATCTGGGTCACTTATTTATTTGAGACATGGTCTTATGTTATTCACCAGTAACTGGATCATAGCTCATGGTAACCTTGAATTTCTAGACTCAAGTGATCCTCCTACCTCAGTCTCTTGAATACAGGCACCCAACTGGATCATATTCAGTTAATTTTTAAATTTTTTTGACAGATGGAGTTTTGCTATGTTGCTCAGGCTGAGATATGGGCCAATTTAAACATCAAAGTAAATAATGATAGGCCAGGTGGGGTGGCTCATGCCTATAATCCTAGCACACCAAGAGCCTGAGGTGGGAGGATCCCTTGAGCTCCAGAGTTTGAGACTAGCCTGAGAAAGAGTGAGATCCCTTCTCTACTTAAGGTAGAAAAATTAGCTGGGTGTGGTGGCCAGCACCTGTAGTCCTAGCCTCTTGGGAAGGCTGAGGCAGGAGGATCACTTAAACTGAGGACTTTGAGGTTGCTATGACCTAGGCTAAGGCCATACATTCTAGCCTCTAGCCTGGGCAACAGACGGACTCTATGTCAAAAAACAAAAACAAAACAAAACAAAAACTGCTGTTTCTGAATCAAAGCAGGGGACATTTAGAAAGAATATAGAGATGTAAAAATTATTTTTGCAATCATATAGTAATAATTCATTCAGGAGACACAGATGTTAAAATTGCCTGTCACTCAGTGGGTAGGGCGCCAACCACGTCATACACTGAGGCTGGTGGGTTCGAACCCAGCCTGGGCCAGCTACACAATAATGACAACTGCAACAAAAAAATAGCCAGGCATTCTGGTGGGTGCCTGTAGTCTCAGCTACTTGGGACTGAGGCAAGAGCATTGCTTAAGCCCAAGAGTTGGAGGTTGCTGTGAGTTGTGACACCATGGCCCTCTACGGAGGGTGACGTAGTAAGACTCTGTCGCAAAAAAAAAAAAAAAAATAGCAAAGGTTAATGAGAAATATTGTATTTTCGTAGTTTCAATGTATCTCCTCCACGAAGAAGATATTATAGTCACATACCAATGGGGGGAGTTCAGTCTCTGGGTTTCTTTTTACATGTTTGGTTATCCTACATAAACAAATATGCTGAAAAACCATTGGTGGGGTCAGTACTGCCCCCCCTTTGGGATGCAACTATTTAATTACAAAAGTAAAAATATTAACCTTGCAGGCATAACCAAAATCGACTGATTAAAGTTAGCATTAATTGTTAAAATTCACATTAATGAGTAAGATTAACACCACCACATGCCTTCTGTTATGATGTGCTGAAAAGAATCACTTTAGTAAATATTCTATCTAATCATGAGGTGCATTAGGCAAAAATTGAGAGATAGTTTGCAAACTACTCTTTGAAAATGACAAGGTCTGGTGGTGCCCATAGCTTAGCAGTTAGGGCGCCAGCCACATACACGAGTCTGGCAGGTTCGAACCCAGCCCAGGCCTGCCAAACAACAATGACAACTACAACAGCAACAACAACAAAAATAGCTGGGTGTTGTGGCAGTTGCCTGTAGTCCCAACTACTTGGAAGGCTGAGTCAAGAGAATTGCTTAAGTCCAAGAGTTTGAGGTTGCTGTGAACTGTAATGCCACAGCACCGAGGGTGACATAGTGAGATTCTGTTTCAAAAAAAAAAAAAAAAGGGTGGCGCCTGTGGCTCAAAGGAGTAGGGCACTGGCCCCATATGACAGAGGTGACGGGTTCAAACCCAGCCCTTGGCCACAAAAAGGAAAAAAAAAAGAAAATAAAATGGCAAGGTCATGAGTTAAAGTCAGAGTGACAAGTGACAAATTCTTCCAGTGTAAAGTAGATTAAGTAGATGCAATGTGTGATCTTGGGTTGGATCCTAGACCAGGAAAAAAAATCCTAATAATGAATATTTTGGGGACAATTGGCAAATATGAGTACTTTGCATAGTTTACGCATTAATGTATCAAAGTAATTTCCTGAATTTTTTTTTTTTTTGATACAGGGTCTCACTCTGTTGCCCTCACTAGAGTGCTGTAGTGTCATAGCTCACAGCAACCTCAAACTCTTGGGCTCAAGCAATTCTCTTATCTCAGCCTCCCAAGTAGCTGGGACTATAGGTGCCAGCCACAGTGCCTGGGTCTTTTTCTTTTTAGAGACGGGGTCTCACACTTGCTCAGGTTGGTCTCCAACCTGTGAGCTCAGACAATCAACTCACCTCAGCCTCCTAGAGTGCTGGGGTTACAGGTGTGAGCCACTGTGCTCAGCCTCATTTCTTGATTTTGATCATTATACTCAGTTATATAAGAGATTGACATTGTTTTTAGGAAATATACACCGAGATATTTAGGAGTAAAGGGTGTCGTGTCTGCCACTCACAATGAGTCAACATAAATAGGAAGGAGAAGAGGTGAGAATGACAGCTATGTATAATCTATGTAGGGAAATATTAGCTAGGAATTTGTGTCAAAGGGGCTATTTATTTTCTCCGGCAACCTTTTGTAAGTTAAATTATTTCCTTTTTCTTTTTTTTCTTTGAGACAGAGTTTTACTTTGTGAATCTTGCTACAGGGCCCTGGCCTCATAGCTCACAGCAATCTCAAACTCTTGGGTTCAAGTAATCCTTCTGTCTCTGCCTCCTGAGTCGCTGGGACTATAGGCACCTGTAACAATGCCTGGTTAGTTTTTTTTTTTTTTTTGAGACGGAGCCTCAAGCTATCCCCCTGGGTAGAGTGCCCTGGATCACAGCTCACAGCAACCTCCAACTCCTGGGCTCAAGCGAGTCTCCCGCCTCCGCCTCCCAAGTAGCTGGGACCACAGGTGCCCACCACAACGCCCGGCCATTCTTTGGTTGCAGCCATCATTGTTGTTTGGTGGGCCCGGGCTGGGGATTCAAACCCGCCACCTTAGGTGTACGTGGCTGGTGCCTTAGTCCATTGAGCCACAGGCGCCGAGCCAATGCCTGGTTAGTTTTAGAGACCAGTTCTTGCTCTTACTCAGGCTGGTCTTTAACTCCTGAGCTCACACAATCCACCTGCCTCAGCCTCCCAAGTACTAGGGAGAGTGCTAGGATTACAGCCATGAGCCATAGGACTTGGCCTCAAATTATTTCAAAATTAAAAATTAAATAAAAATTTAAAAACATTCCCATAGAGGAAAGGCTTAAAATAACACTGAAAGCAAGGAAAAATAACAAAGACACCAAAACAATTGGGAAAAGATTGATTTGATGAAATAGTATCAAACATAAGAGGGACAATAAAAAATATAGTGTTTGTTAGTGGAATTGGAAACTGTGATAACACAGCTACTCAGTGGTAAAAAGATGGAAGTAGAGGAGGTTCATGAAGGCAGAGTTCAGCCCAGATTACATATGATAGAACCTTCTGACAAGCAGTATGCTCAGACATGGAATGCTTTTAAGTAATGGACAATTTGGAAATGGTCTTATTGCTGGAAGGATTCAGACAAGGTCTAGGTAGTCACCTGCACAAATGCCTCGGGAAGTATTTCTCACTGATAGGGAAGTTGAACTTTCTGATAACTAAAGTCTTTTCTCTCTAGAAATTTGTACCTGGAATATTATTAACTTCTGCAATGGTGCTATTTCTGCAAAGGAACTCAGAAGACACCTTGTGGAGTGAGGTAGGACATGGTAAGTGAAAAGTGCCCTCTGAGCATGTGGTTCTAGGTTATCACTTTGATTGAATTTAGTAGGATTCTTCTGTGTCATTCCTAATTTCACTACTAAGTGCTATCATATTAAGGATAATATTTAACTAATGGTGACTTTTTAAAGCACTCCATCTCAAATTTTAATGTACATATGAACACTTTAGGAATCTTTTCTTTTTTTTTTTGAGACAGAATCTTACTATGTCATCCTGGGTAGAGTGCTGTGGTGTCACAGCTCACAGCAACCTCAAACTCTTGGGCTTAAGTTATTCTCTTGCCTCAGCTTCCCACTAGCTGGGACT
The DNA here is from genome assembly GCA_963574575.1 of Galagoides demidoff. Classification (NCBI taxonomy): domain Eukaryota; kingdom Metazoa; phylum Chordata; class Mammalia; order Primates; family Galagidae; genus Galagoides; species Galagoides demidoff. The sequence goes on from CAUYQV010080421.1 coordinate 18,808, forward strand.
ACAGGTGCCCGCCACAGCGCCCAGCTGTTTTTTGGTTGCAGTTGTCATTGTTGTTTAGCAGGCCTGGGCCGGTTCCAACCTACCAGCCCTGGTGTACATGCCTGGCAACCTAACCACTGAGCTACAGGTTCAGAGCCACCTTGGGAATCTTTTTATTTTCATTTTTTTGAGACAGAGTCTCACTCTGTGCACTGGGTAGAGGGCTGTAGTATCCTAGCTGACTGTGATCTCAAACTCTTGTTTCTTGTTTTTTTTTTTGTTTTGTTTTTTTGAGACAGTCTTATTTTTTGCCCTCAGAAGAGTCCCTGAAGAGTCCCTGAGTCCTATCATAGCTCTCAGTAACCTCAAACTCTTTTTTTTTTTTAATTGAATGGTAACTATGTACATTAATGCACTTCTGGGGTATAGTGTGGGGTTTTCAAATGTAATCCGAAATACTTCCATCAAACTGATCAACACAGCCTTCATGTCATTTTCTCAGTTATTGTTTTAAAATGTTCTCATTCTACTCTTAGAGAGATTCACTTAACAAACATTTTAAGTGTGCAGTATGCTGTTGCTAACTCTGAGCCCTATGTCAGACAGCAGATCTCTTTAGATCTTTTTTATCCTGTGTGACTGGAACTGTAGACCCACTGAGCGACATTTCCCATTCCTCTCTCTCCCAGTACCTCACAACCTCCATTTTTTCTTCTGTTTCTAAGGAATTTGGTTATGTTAGATGCAGCATATAAATGGAATCACGGGGTCTAGACAGATACTGGAACATCATTCAGCTATAAACAAGAAGGGAATCCTATTTTACGCTATAGCATGAATGAAACTTGAGGACATCATGCTAAGAAATAAACAAGTCACGTAAGGACCAATACCACATGATTCCACTTGATGCACTGATTTTTAAAATTGTGAAGCATATCCTACCAATAGAAGTATATTTTCATTTTCTAATTGTTTCTTAGTTGTAAAATACATAGTCTATGTTGTGTACTTAGGCAGTTAAAAAATAAAAATAAATAAATGCACACCAAAGTCCTTATTAGCTAGATTAAAAAACAACATTTCTTTTTTCTTTTCTTTTTTTTTTTATCGAATGGTAACTATGTACATTAATGCACATCTGGGGTGTGGGGTTTTCACACACAATCCGAAACACTTCCATCAAACTGGTTAACATAGCCTTCACGTCATTTTCTTAGTTATTGTTTTAAAACATTCACATTCTACTCTTAGAAAGATTCACTTGTACCTTTGTAAGATAAACCTCAGAAGTGATCCCTACAATCTCCCTCCCTCCACCCATTCCCCCCTCCCCTTTCCCTCCCCCCTCCCTGTATTCTTAGGCTGTTATTAGGTTATAGCTTTCATATAGAAGGTATAAATTAGTTTCATAATAGGGTGTGTACATTAGATACTTTTTCTTCCATTTTTGTGATACTTTGCTAAGAAGAACATTTTCCAGCTCCATCCATGTGAACATGAAGGATGTAAAGTCTCCATCTTTCTTTATGGCTGCATAGTATTCCATAGTGTACATATGCCACAGTTTGTTGATCCATTCGTGAACTGATGGGCACTTGGGCTTCTTCCATGACCTGGCAATTATGAATTGGGCTGCAATAAACATTCTGATACAAATATCTTTATTGTAATGCAATTTTTGGTCTTCTGGGAATATACCTAATAAAGGAATTGCAGGGTCAAATGGCAGGTCTATTTTTAGTTCTCTAAGTGTTCTCCAGATGTCTTTCCAAAAGGAA
>CAUYQV010080424.1:0-29625 GCA_963574575.1 Galagoides demidoff
GAGGTCTGAATGAACTCCCAGAGTGGGGATCTCACAAGGATGAAGAAAAGGGAGAGAGGAATGCCTTGTAGTGGCTGGAGCCCAGAAGAAAGGTGAAACTGGATGTGGTGGCCTGGGGCCCTGGTGTGGGAAGATGTCTGAGGTCTCTGTCACACTACCAGGATTTCCTCTGCAGCTGCTGAGCATCACCCTTCCTCTGCCTCGACCAAAATTTGGCCCCTGAATTCTTCTACCGAGTGGACTGAATCTGGGCCCCAACTCATCCCCCGTCCTCTGTTCTTAAGGAGGCCATTTCCACCTTACCCCTGGCTTGAAGCCCCCTTAAGGTGCCCATGGTTTGTACTTACTCCCTACTGGACCTTTCCCTAGAGGCAAAAGGTTCTCTACTACCCTCAGGATGTACCTCCAGAATTCCTCATGTCTTACACCTCCCCGTTCCCTAAATTGAGGCCAGCTCCTAGACCTTACCTCCCTAGACCCATGGAGATCTCCTCTCCCACCCCCTGGTTCTTTCTACACTGAGTAGCTTTTGCTCAGGCTGGTCTTGAGCTCAAGTACTCCACCTGCCTTGGCCTCCCAGAGTGCTAGGATTCCAGGTGTGAGCCATCCTGCCTGACCTTTGTTCTACATTTTTAAAACTTCCTTTCTGTTTGGAAAGGAAGTAATCGCTGTAACATTCCTGTTGTAATTTTTTAACGTTATGTCATGGATTTAAAATTCACAGGTGGTGCTATAGTTTCTGATTTCCCAGCAACGCATAACACAGCAGTAAATTTAGAAGTAGATATTAAACCTCACTTCCTTGTTCTTGTTGGCTATTTCTGTTCTTTCTGAAGAAATTGATAATATTGGTTTAGACATCTTCAATAGACAACTGGTTGCATAAAAATGAAGCTGTTTTGTTCAGGGTATATGTCAGCATCTCCCTTATTGGAAATGTAATAATCTTGCTTTAAGATTTCCATTCTAGTTTTCATTGCAGAGTTATGAACGGACATGTTAATAGCTGATGGATGAGAAAATCAACCACTTTTCCTGTCACAATATCTATGACTTTATCCTTCATAAATGAAAAAAGTGGATCCATGTAAAATAATTTTAAAAAGCTTAAAAATGTAAAACAGTCCCAGCAATGGAAAGGACAGCTACCTATGAGGAACTTCAACATAAAAGAAAAAGGTAGAAGAGAAATCCTTAATCCAATCAAGCACAAAGACAAGAAACCCATAATGTGTCTTCTCTCAGTCAGTGGAAGTTCTGTCAGGAACTAATTCTGAAGAGTCAGCTTTAGAAGTCAGCTCTTATGTAGGTTCCTACAGCAGACAGGCAGTGTTCTGGACCAATGAGCGTGTGGCACAAAACATAACATCAGGAGCCCTGACGTTAAACACAACATAATCAGTTGGCTTCTGTAATGAGCATAACACCGAATATTTTGGGGTGTTCTGAGGACCCATCTCAAAGTGATTTTGTTCCCAAGATCTGAGTGGGGCATATTTTTGAAGGATGTGCAATGTTCAATCGTGGGCGTGACAAAACCTGACAGGCAGGAAGCTTATGTACTCCGTGAGAGTAGCATGTTTGTCTCTAAGAGACGTTTCATTTTCACGACGTGCGGTACCACCCTCTTGCTGAAAACACTGGTTCCCCTGTTGAAGCTTGCTGGGGATTACAGTGGGTGTGACTCAATTCAAAGCTTCTTTTATTCTCCTAAGAATTTCATAAAGCCTTCTCACCAAAGGTACCCACATGGGAATTTCCAGGAAGAAATAGAACTTCTAAATGCAATTTTCTCGAATGGAGCAGCACATTGTATGGGATGTATGAATTCTGACTGTTGGTACTTGGAGACTCTGGATTTCCCAGAGAGTCGAGTAATCAGTCAGCCAGATCAAACCTTGGAAATTCTGATGAGTGAGCTGGACCTAGAAGTTATGGACCAGTAGTTCTACATGAAAGATGGTGTTACTGCAAAGGATGTCACTCATGAGAGTGGAATTCATGACCTGATACCAGGTTCTGCCATTGATGCCACATTGTTCAATGCTTGTGGGTCCTCAATGAATGGAATAAAATCAGATGGAACTTAATGAACTACTCACATCACTCCAGAACCAGAATTTTTTTATGTTAGCTTTGAAACAAACTTAAGTCAGACCTCCTATGATGACCTGATGAGGAAAGTTGTGGAAGTCTTCAAGCCTGGAAAATGTGTGACCCCCTTGTTTGTTAGTCAGAGTTCTAAGTGTGGTACAGTGCTTTCTTTGCCCCAGAAGACTGAAGGTTTTAAACATCTTGATTGTCAGAGTGCTATGTTTGATGATTACAATTTTGTTTTTACCAGTTTGGCCGAGAAGCAGCAACAACAGCAGAGTTGATTAAGAAAAATAAAAGAAAAAACAAAAAATGCAAAAGGAGAGCACATGTAGAAGGTGGTGGCTGCTTTCCAGATGTTAATACTGGGGGCCATGCTTTCCATAACCATCACCTTGTAGTTGCAGAAAGCCCTAGATGTAATGATAGTGCAATCATCTTGAATTGTATGCACTGAGGTGTTTAGTGATAATTATCATAATACCTACCTCCAACCTATTTTCAAACGGTTCAGAAAGAGTTGAAGCAAATGTGACAAAATATTTATAAAACAGGAGAAAGCAATGGGAAACCACTAGAGAATTCTAAGTAAAAGCACCCAACTTCAATTTTTAAATAATACTGTTGACTGTTCTGTGGAGTCTCTCTACAGTCTACATTATAGGGAGGCAACAGCATAAGCAGTTGCCAATGAGAGACCAATGGCATGATGTAGATACCATAGTAAGAAAATGATTCAAGACCTATTTTAGATACAGTATAGCAAGAGAATAGTATAAACACAGGTATTTATTTTTCTCCTTTCATGATTTGCCTTGAAATACTCAATACAGAAATAACATGTGTGTTTTATTTATGTTAAATACGTTGTTTGAACCAGAAAAGGTGATCTGTCCCCCAAAAAGTATGTTGTTGACATAAAGGTGATAGCAGAGCACCATTTAGTCAAACAGGATTAGGATGAAAGGCAATTCAGAGATTATACAATGAAGATTCCTTGACTGAAAAATAGAGTATGTGAATTATAACTGGCTTTATTCCACGAGGATAATTACTATCAGGAAGAAGAAAGGAAACCAGAGCTCACCTGGGGATAGTTTGTCGATGGTACTTCTTCCTGTGCCCTCTTCAGCAAGTCTCATAATCCAAGCCAGATACAGGGGAGAACAGAGGCTGAGAAAAGAAAAACAATCCATGGAGTCAATAAAGACCCTCTTTCTGCCAGTGAATCTAGGAACCCTATCCAAAAGTGTTCTATAAACAGAAACTGGAACTCCACTGCCATGCTCAACCTGTTCTCAAATAGCTTCTCTGGTAGCTCTCAACTCATTTTTCATCACAGCATTCAATCTACGTCAATAAGCTAAAACTATTTCTGACCTTTGCCTACATGCTTATGTCTTTCCCTCTAAAATTTTGCTTGCAGTCCTCTTGCCATCTAGAATATGCCTTCCGTTTTCTACCCAAATCCCAATGCTCCAATCCCTATCTCCTCCCCACCCACCATACATAGCACATCACCTCTGAGAAGGCAAAGGAACCAAAATGATGCTTTCCTAAAGTAGCCCTTAAGCAAATATAGCTCAATGGCAAGGTGACCATTAATTTCCTTATGTAACTTACAAGTATTGCTGTTGAGTACTGCATAACTCTCAGCACTAATAACTCTGTCCAAATCTCTGCACTAAAAGACTTAATCAAAGTCTAACATGGCTTCTAGCAGTATAAGGCTGTGTCCCTAGGATGACCCCAGGCCCCATTAAAGTGTTGGCCTGGAGAAGCTCTACATTGCCAGGAATATATACTATTTGTTTTAGCCAACAGAATGAGTTCAGCTCACATTGAGCCTTTTCAGTCACTCGCTGGCCTTTTTACTACTTCACTTTTATCGGTCCATAACACGTCTCTTGGTGCCTAGAAAAAAACCTTTTCAAACCCTAAAGTTACCCCACACTTTCATTTCCAAATTCACTTCTTGATCCATTAGCTACCCAGAAACCCCATAATATCCCCTCTTCAAGTCTGAACAGCAGTATTCTCATAGCTAAGGTACAAACTTCAATTATCACATTCCGAGTTCCCTCCAGCTCTTCCTTCAAGCACCTTTATAGTGCCTCCACCTCCCACCACCAGTACAATTTCGCCTTTCTTTGACCTCTTTGACATCTATCACCACTGACTGTCCTCTTCCTATCATTAACTCCTGACCTCAGCAATACTGCTGCCTCAGCATCCCAGAGTACTAGGATTACACCCCACCCGGCCTTGCTTCTTTCTCCCTCTGACTTCCTTGCTGCTGTTCCCCAAAGTTTTCTTGGTTTCTCTTGGTTTTCCTACTTAGTTAACTGCTTTCAAAGACAGCTCTTCTACTCACCTCTTACACACAAGTTAATTTAAGGTCTCCACCCTTGTCCCTCTGCTCTTTTCATTCTTTATCTTTTCCTTAAAGGACCTCATTTATATTTGTGGCTTCAACTTGAGCAAATGATTCTCAGATCCATATATCTAACCTAGATCTCTTTACTAAACTCAAAACTCAGGTCTTGAGGAAACAGACATCATTGCATGAATACCCAGAGGCATTCAAATGCATTATCTCTAAAGCCAAATTGATCATTTCCTTATCCCAACCTCAGTGAACAGCACTTCTATCCACTTAGTCACTCAAACCATGAATCTTCCTCTGTTATGGACCCTATCTACCTGCTCATCCACAAGACCAAACATTCTAACCCCAGTTTGTCTCTGACCCCACTCCCACTGCATCCTGTACATGTGTCTGTCTGTAGCAGCAGATTATCACCAAAGATCTCCTTGTCTGGGCTGGCATTCTTCCTTTCTTTCTTTCTTTGGGATGCCACCCATTCTCTGGCTCCTTTTCTCTCCCTCCCCCCATCCATCTTCTCTTTTCTCACTTCCTGCTCTCTGCTCTCTTCTTTCTCTCTTTCTCATATCTTCGCCCCCCCCAACTCTCTTCCCTTTGTGTAATATAAAATAAAGTTATACTTTCATATTCTTAAAAAATATGTATTTCCTTGCCTGTCTCCTCACCTAAACTAACGTGCCTTGAAGGCAGGAGCCAAATATTCTTCAGCTTTGTATCCCTAGTGTCTACCACAATTATGGGGCACTTAAAATATCCTCAGCAAGGCTCAGCACCTGTGTCTCAAGTGGCTAAGGCGCCAGCCACATACACCTAAGGTGGCGGGTTCAAATCCAGCCTGGACTCGCCAAAACAACAATGACAGCTGCCACTAAAAAAAAAAAAAAAAGATAGCCGGGCGTTGTGGTGGCCCAGCTATTTGGGACACTGAGGCAGGAGACTCACTTAAGCCTAGGAGTTGGAGGTTGCTGTGAGCTGTGATGCCACAGCATTCTACCCAGGGGGATAGCTTGAGGCTCTGTCTCAAAAAAAAATAATAATAATAATAATATATGCTCAGCAAATGTTAGAGGAAGGAATTTATAAATTCAATATGTCGTTTAGCATCTGCTTCAGGTGTATGTGGGGATGACAAAGAAAGCAGACATTCTTTAACTGAATGCTGGCCTCTCCTCCACTACATATATTGGTCCTATATTAGTCTTAGATAGGACCAAGGGCCCACCTGCAGCTCCCCAGGTAAGTGCCTAAAGTGTGTCCTCAACTGCACCAACAGTTCAGAGTTTTAGAGTCTTGCTGGCCTTTGGCAATACATTTACTTTTTTTTTTTTTAATTAATGAATTATATTGTTTCCCCCATAACTAAACAATTCTACAAATGATAAATTTTCTTTCATGATCCTCTCACTCACACCAGAAAAAGCTATTAAAATACTTAACAATTACGATTTGCAAACTGGGGCCTGACTACATTTGGGGGTCATTTGGTGGTATGCCAAGGAATATTGCCAACGGCTTAGATTACATTCCATCTTTCCAGACAGCAGCATTTACTCGATGGTGAATAATCCCATATTTATTTTTAAAAAAGGTTCAGTGTTAGCTTTCCTCCCCCCCCAATAGAGTGCCCCAATATATAAAGCAGTTTTAAGAAACTGCACTGGTAGTAAAAGTTGGCTAAAGTCTTTTCCCTCCACATACCCTGGGGGTATGTGGCCTCTTTCCTCTCGGTGAACCTGGGGAAGGCTTGGCACATTCAGCCTCACTGCCTTCCAATCTCAGTTCAAAGACGGGGCATCCTGCCCAGGATACAAAAGGTCCACCGAGGGAGTCTAACTGCTGGTGTGACTACCCACCCTGCTTGCCCTCTTTTCAGGCAAATAACAGAGGTAACATAGTTGGTATTTGACATGCTCAAGTCCAGCTCCTTAAATCTAGACTTTTCTAGCTTTTCAGTCTTTTTGGTAGCAATGTTTCAACAAATTAATACTTCTACTTATGTTAATCTGAGCTACCACTCAGATCTGGTAGCACCTACATAGGTTTCTGGACTGCAGTAAACAACAATACATCTTCCAAACTGCTGAATGTTCCCAAATGGCATACTGCTCCCTAATCTTTTTTCTGCATATTCTCATTTGATTCTTTTCTGTATATTCTTGTCGTCGAAGAAGCCACTTGGCCCAGTAGTGGGAACAAAGCTCTGCATCCATGACATGTGAGTGGGCAGGTGATCCATCTTTGTAGGCCACCACGATTAAGCCACACTGAACCTGAAAGCTGTAGTTGGGATCAAGGTTCACAGCACCCATGTATGCCACAACTTGCAGTGGGTTGTCAAATGTATTTCAGATAAAAAGTTTTGGTTTCTCTGGTATCTTCCAATCAATCACACATAGCTTGCCCTGATACTCAGCCACACAGTCCAGCAGAGCTGAATACTTCAAGGTTTCATGTTGAACAGCACTTTAGAGGTCTCGAACTCCACTGACATCTTTTAGAATATGCTGGACACTTTCGATGTAACCAGATTCAAAGAGATTTACATCTCTCTTTTATGTTTCCCTGGGGTGAAGGTGAAAGTATGTATTCCAAGTCTTCATGGAACCGTTTCCCTTGTAAAAATATATTTGAAGTATATTCTTTAAAGCCATCTTCTCCCAATTCCAGAATCATTCACTGTTTCCACCTCTCCAAAAAGAAAGTCTATTGTTTTGTCATGGTCTGCTGAAGGATTCGGGTCACACTTGGTATCACACTCCTTTGCAAAGGGATTTTCAAAGGAATTGAGAGATAACTTGCATTTGGTTTAACACTTCTCTTTGAATTGAAGATAGGAAACCAATTTTGTGGAACTCTTGCTTCCTCTTCTTGCTTTGGGGGTTTATGCTTACTCACAGGTCCACAGAGTAAAGCATCTTCTTCAAACAATGATTCTGGGGTATGCACAAGGCCTCTGAATGACAAGACAGACTATACTAAATTAGAATATTTTTCTTGGTCCACTTTTTCATATGGGTTCACTTTTTTCTTCCTATCACATAAATAACAGAAGTTGAGAAATCCCCAGGGGCAACAGTTTTCACAGAAAACCCCTTTGACCTTCGAAGCTGCCTGCAGATGCTCTGAAATGCCTTCATCTTTAGATTTGTTTTCACTTCTGGCTAGTCTATTTGCAATGTCGAGGGCCTTTTTAAGTTTTGTAATCCTGAAAGTCAGGTTTCTGAAGGGTCACATCACTTATTCCAAGTCAGAGCTGGGAAGCGGCGGTCAGCAGGACCAGCCTTCATGATCCACAGAAAGCCATGCAGCCCAGGCAGGGATAGGACCATTGTGACCCTTTGGGCAGGAGTTGTCATCCATCCCATGCTTTGGACTTCAGTTCAATACATTTAGTCTTATAAACATGTATAAACATTTACTCTTATATACATCTATTTTATCTTTATAATCTATTTGACTTAGATCATTTATTTACTATTCTAAAAAACAGAAAACAGAATTTCCCAACTAAAATCTCCTTTTGTCTAATTCTCTGAAAGAATACTCCCAATGAGAAATCCTGGGCTTGGTGTGGTGGCTTCATGCCTGTAATCCCAGCACTCTAAAGAGACCCAGGCAGGTGGGCTGCTTGAGCTCAAGAGTTCAAGACCAGCCTGAGCAAGAATGAGATCCCATCTCTAAAACAGAAAAAAACAACTAGCCAGTCATGGTGGTACATGCCTGTAGCCGCAGCTACTCATGAGGCCGAGACAAGAGGATCTCTTGAGCCCAAGAGTTTGAGGTTGCTGTGAGCTATGATGCCATGGCACTCTACCCAGGACAACAAAGTAAGACTCTGTCTCAAAAAAAGAAAAAAAGAAAAAAAAGAAATCCTTTATTACCCTAGGACTGATAACTTGATTCATCAGGATGACTCTTACCCTTATGCAATCCCACCATTCCCAGACACAAACTATAATCGGTCTGTTTTATCACTCTCTTTTTCATCACCTGGACTGGAATAGGGTGCCTTATTTGCCCCCATAGTAAAAAACGGAACTACTACATTACTCCTCTGCCACACTCTCTGAATAAGAGCTATCTAATAAACTGTTGAAGATGAAATCAGCAATTGCAACAGGAAAAAGATACATGCCTTTTTACCATGAAAACTCTTATGTCAAATTTCCCAATAACCTAATAATCTGTTGCAGAAACACAACCAAATGCAGAAGCAAATGCAAATACTATGACCATTAAACCTTCACTGTAGCTTTACCACTATTCTGACAAACACCTGAAAGACAACTTCCTGAAACTGTTACCTAAACCAGCCCATTTACCATCCCATCTTTTCCCAAACTTACAATTCTTATCTGGCTTTATTTCTACATACACACATATACACATAGGTTTACTTTTTAGCCATTCCACTACAGTGAGGGCAAGAATTTTGTTTTGTACAGTGTTGTATCCACAGCATTAAGACATCACCTGACACATAGTGGGTGCTCAATAAACTTTTTGTAAACTAAATAAGTTTTGAGGTATCTAGCTTTCTGGAAACTTCCTTATGAGCAAATTTTCAGATCTGTGGAGAATCTAATTTTTATCCCATTTTAAAAGAAGAAAGGATTCATAAATCTTTCCTACAAAAGCATATAACCACAAACACTGTCTCAATACAATACAGTAACAAAAATGTTTTTAAAATCTCAGTTAAGGAACTTTGCCCACTTCCTTTAGCCCTTAAGAAATTCATACTTTTCATTGTTTCTCTCCCGTGGCCAATAAAGATACAGCCTCCTCTTATCTGTTCTTCTCCATCCAGATTTGCTCTCCATTCCCTCTCACTCCTGTGATCTCCTCTCCACTAGGAAAATCATGTATCCACCTGCAGTCCTATCTCTGTCCAGGTAGATGTCCAGGGCCTGCTCCTCAGGAGGACAGATCTCCTCAAATGAGCCAAACCCTTGTAAACACCAATTAAAGTGTCTTCCCCAGACTAGCTGATATTTTGAGTCAGGAGGTGCCTGGCATTTTGTGTCCACTTCGAGACCAGGAAATTTCAGTGGGTCCACTCTGCATTTCATCTGCAAGAAATTAACCTGCAAGAAAAGGTCAGGAGAAGAGAAAGTGAGAGAGAGAGAGAGAAAAGAAACCATGAATGGGAACAGTACATAAATAATTTAAAATTAGAAAAGAAATGAACAGCCTAAGGGAAGAGAAATCTGCGGAGAGGATGAAAGTTAAAGCCCTGATCAGAATTTCAGGATTGGTAAGGGCAGTCTACTATTGTGATTAAGGACACAGATGTTTGCATCAGACCACCTGGCTTGGCCATTCTCATCTTACCAGTTGTGCCATTGTGGACAATTTTATCACCTTCTCCAGATTCAGGGTGCCTATTTAAAAACTGGGACAATAATAGTACTTACCCCACTGGATTATTTGAGAACTAACTGAGCTAACACAAACCACTTATGACTGGATTAAGAAAATGTGGTTATATGTATATATACACCATGGAGTACTACTTAGCCATAAAAAGGAATGAAATAATGTCTTTTGCAGCAATTCAGATGAAACTGGAGACCATCAACCTAAGTGAAGTTCCTCAGGAATGGAAAAACAAGCAACACATAAACTCTCTAATAATTGGGAGCTAATAGATGGGCATCCTGGGGCACAAAGAGACATAAAGGTTATGGGAGAGAGTTAAAACTTACCTATCAGGTACAATGAACACTATTCAGGTGATGAGAACACTAAAAACCCAAACTTAAGCATTATGAAAGGAATCCATATAACAAAAACATTTGTACCCTTTAACAGTTAAAAATTAAAATAAGAAGAATCATTATGCAAATTGAAGCTATGACCCTAAATTAAGCGTTTGGGAAAGAAATGTATTTTTACATTTAAAAAAACTTTTTAAAATTATAAAAATACACATAAAGTATTTACAACGAGGCCTGAACCAGAATAAGTGCTTTATATTTGAATGCTTGCCAAATAAAAATTTTTTAATGTTTAATTTTAAAGGATGACTTAAAGGAGGAAGAGCAAGTGGAGAAAAGAGGGGAAAAGCTGAGAAGAAAAGAAAAAGACGCCTCCGCAGGTGGGAACCCCTACCCTACCAGAGCCCCGGGACTCACCAAGCCGCAGGCCCCACCTTGCCTCAAAGGCCCCCCCACCAGGGGCTTCTCCGCCTCAAGACCAGACGCTGGGCCCAGCAGCCTCAGATTCTGCCCAGGACTTTCGGGTCCTGAGTGCCTGGAGGTGGGGCTGAGGGAGCCCGAAGCCCACTCCCATAGGCCTGGAAGAGATAAGAGGAACTACTACCCAACTCCCCAACCCTCCTCCCACCCCGGCCCGGCTCGGAGACTAGACTTGAACCTCTCTGCGCAGACAGCGCCATTCTCCTCCCCGGTCGCCATGGAAACGCACGCCTCGCCCTTCTAGGACTTGCGGAGAAGTCTTCTCAGTGGTCCAATCTTGCGGACCCTGAAAAGCTGTAACTGAAATTACACCTTGGCTGGTTTGGAACTGTTGGTACGTTGGGGAAACAAATTAACTTGAATATGAAATTTATCTTCTTTAGCGTACGAAGAGAGAAAACAAAGAAAATGGAAGCATGAATTCATCAGATTCTGAATGTAAGTTGCACGGGGCAGAGATCTTTAACCGTTTCGTCCACTCGTATTCCAAGCTCTTGGAACAGTTGCTTCAGAAATGTTTGCTAAATGGATGAACTAAAATGGGTTTGAAAAAAAAAAAAAAAAACATTGCCACAAAGCAACTATGCTTGGTAACACCATTTGCCTCATCTCAGTAGCTTTATTTAAAAGAGAATTATGTGCCACATACATTTAAATGTTACAGTTTTTAGTTTTATGAAGACCTACAAGAATGCATCATTTAAAAATATATCCTGTGTTTTCTAAAATATATTTCCGATATATGGTATTTTTCCTGGATTATATTTTCATCATGTTATATGTCAATATAATGATAAGCAGCAGACAAACAAAATATTCAATGTATGTAAATGATGGAGTTAAGCACAAATATATTTAAAAGTTTGAGGAGCTAGTCTATATTTCCGCATGTTTTTTCTCCGGGAAAATGTAGTAAATATGTTTTGTTGGGTTTGTTTGTTTGTTTGTTTTGGTAAACTTTATTTTTTAAAGTAGTTTTAGGTTCACAGCAAAATGGAGCTTAAGGTACAGAGACTTCCCATATATTCCATACCTGCACAAGTGCATACCTCTCACACACTGTCGACCCCCCCCACCACCAGAGTGGAACATTTGTTCCAACTGATAAACCTAGATTGACACATTATTATGCAGAGTCATATTTAGGGTTCACTCTTGGTGCTGTTTATTCTGTGGGTTTGGACAGACGCTTAATGACCTGTATGCACCATTACCTTTGTATATGCAATATGTTCATTGCTCAAATCTTCTGTGTGGCTCAGCGCCCTACCCCTCTGTGTGGGTAGGGCGCCGGCCACATACACCAAGGCTGGCAGGTTCAAACCTGGTCAAGGCCTGCTAATCAACAAACAACAACAACAACCATAGCCAACCAGGAGTTGTGGCAGGCACCTTCACTTACAGCTACTTGGAAGGCGGAGGCAAGAGAATCTCTTAAGCCCAAGAATTTGATGTTGCTGTGAGCTGTGACATCACAGCACTCTATTGAGGGCGACAGTGTCTCAAAAAAAAAAAAATCCTCTTTGCTGAGCCGATTTATCCCTTCCTCCCCTCAATCTATGGCGACCACTGACCTTTTTGTTGTTGTTCAAGATGCTACATATATAATCTTTTTATTTTCTCCATTATTTTGCCTTTACCAGAAAGTCTCGTGTTTAGAATCATACAAGATGTAGCCTTTTCAAATTATCTTCTTTCATTTAATAATATGCATTTAAGTTTTTTCTATGTTGCAAATCCGTTTCAGGTTGTTCTTTCCTGCGTTAGAGTATGAACTTTCTACAATAAAAGTGTGGAAAATTATCCTTTTAGAAAGGCAAATTCCAAGAGAACAATTGCTTCAAAAAGCAGCCAACGTAACAAAATGACATATGTTTATTTAACCAAAGACAAAAATCTTATACTTTCTAAAGTCCTGAGTTGAACTGGAAATAATAATAATGTTAATTAAAAGATTATCAGAAGGAAAATGTAAAAGACCTGTGGCAGTTAAAATGAACCAGCTAGAGCTCTGTTTTTTATTAAAGATAAATTTCAAAAACATAAAGTGAGTACTTTGTATGTACTTGGAAAGTATTCTTGACAAAAGTATTGAACCTGTAAGAAAATGTCCCTTTTTTAAAAGATGTGTAATGAAGTTGAGATACGTGTGAGGTTTGCTTTAAAATAACAAAAATGGAGGAGAGGAATGAAACAAGTGTGGCAGGATTTTATTTTTTTAATTAGAAGGATGAGTATATGGGGAGTCATACTCAATTTATCTGAAGGCTTAACATCATCTTAATGAGTTTTTGAAAAAGACAGTAACAGTAACTTTTTTCATGTTTGTCGCAAAACTTCTGCCCAAGAGTTCCCTCCGTGACAATAGTGGGTCGATACAGTAACATTTCTGCCACCTTGAGGTTTCCCACCCCTCATCGATGCTCCCCAAATCTTCCAAGGCTGAACCCGTGGGAGGAGGGAGGCGGGGAATTGCTAGGGAACGCCTCGACCAGCGAGTTGAGACGTTCGCTAGAAAATCGCCGGAAATGATTGTTGGAGGACCAGAAAACGGAGCTAGTCTGTATTTCCGTATCTCTTTTGTCCGGGAAAGTGTGGGCCCCAAGGTCTGTACCTTGGGCTGGTGTGGGACGCGACCTGCAGCCGAAAGGGGAGCGGGCGGGCGTCACTCACCTCTCTTAAATACGCCCCCTTCCTGGGGCTCCCGAGGCTGCGAGCAGGGGTAGGGGGCTTTAAGGCCAGATGGGGGAGAGAAACCGCTGCGGTTTCCACCTTCAGTTATTCCCCAGGATGGGCTTTTCCCGCCCGTTTTTCCTACTCCTAAGGTCCCTGACCCGTTCTGTTTATTCTTCTCTCCAGCATCCATTCATGTATTCTTCCATTCAGCCCATTTTTAACCCAGCACTTAACTACGCAGATGTTTCAGATGTTGGGACTGCAACAGTGAACAAGACAGACAAAAATCCCTCTTGAAGCCTGGGAGACTACATTTATTTTAGCGAGAGAACTACAAACAGTATATAAGTAATTCATGCACCATGTTGGGAAGTGATAAAGTACCATAAATAAAAAGAAGAATTAATGTAAACCAAGGTAAAGCATATCAGGATTGAAAGGAGGGGATAAGTTGCCATTTTAAGTCAGATAATTACAGTAGACCTTGGGAAGGGGACATACAAGCAAACAGTGGAAGACAGCAAGAAATTATGGGGATAGCTTGATGGAAACAGCCGGTGGAAATGCCCAAAGATGGAAGAAAAAGAAAGTCAGTGTGGCTGAAGAAGATTGAATGAGAATAGTAAAAGGTCCGAAGTACATGGTTACATACTTTTTTTTTTACAGAGTCTCACGTTGACACCCTTGGTAGAGGAGTGCTGTGACATAACTCACAGCAACCTCAAACTCTCGGGCTCAAGCAGTTCTCTTGCCTCAGCCCCCCTGAGTAGGTGGGACTACAGGCACACATCACAACGCCTGGCTATTTTTAGAGACAAGATCTTGCTCATCTGCCCGCCTTGGCCTCTTAGAGTGCTAGGATTACAGACGTGAGCCACCGCACCCGGCCATAATGGTTACATCTTATGAACTTTTATGCCTTTGTTAAGGCCTTCAGCTTTTATTTTGAATGGTAGAGGTTAGAAGTAATACTAAACGCATTCTGTAGGGCCTTTTATGCTTCTGTAAGAACTTCAGCTTTTATTTTGAGTAAGATTGAGCCATTGGAGAATTTTGACCAGAGAGATGAAATGATCCAACTTAAGATGTAAACAGACCACTCAGATTGCTCTACTAAGAGGAGACTGAAGGAAAGCAAGAGTAGAAGCAAGGAGACCAGTTAGGTAGCTACTGCAGTAATGACAAGGAGAGGAGGTAACGCGATGATGGCTAGCAGTTGAGATTATATTTTGGATATATTCACATTTTTAATTTGCCTTCCTGTACACCCTCGTTTCCCAGAGATGCCTCAGGTCCTTGGTGATTTCCTCATTTCTCTGTGGTCATATTGTCTTCTCTTTTCCCCGCATCAGATATTCAGAAAAACAAGATGAGAGATCACAGCTGGTTTAATGTTGCTGATGAACCTCTAATTTGGGGCAATATTTGACACATCAAACCAAACAGCAGCTGCCCTGTGGGTTAAGAAGGGCCCTGGGATGCCACCAACAAGACTTATGGACCCCAAAGGAGACTGACATCAACAGGGGGCACTTCACAACTTGTTTGGGAGCTGGATTGAACCAGAAGGAAGAAACCAAGGCAGTGGCGGAAGACTGAAAAAGAAAAAAAGATGGAGGAGGTAAAAAGAAGAGGGTCTGCAATACTTCGCAAGAAGGAAGAATTGAATCCAGAAAGAAGGAAAGCTGTGGGAGGGGTGGCAGTCCCTCCTTCTAAATAACTTTTTTTCCTTCTTAACATAGTGATCATTAAAACTTTGTAATAAGAACTCTAATGGCGCAATCAGTTAGTTCATGGTACTGATAAAACTTTGTAGTAGTAGAGATTAATTAGATACTATTTCTGTTTTTCATAAGTATATTAGGAACTGAGTCCATGATTTTCTTCCCCCTTTTGATATTTGAAGTGACAGTTTCCATGGACAAACCTTAATGGTTGGTTGCATCTTCCAATGTATTTTTCTCATCTCTATAACATCTGTGAATTCATTCTGTGCCCTGCAATAGGTTGTGCTGTTGGATGCAAGTCCAGGACCACCAAGCCAGCTACTTTGGATGCCCCCTGATGCTCAGCTCCTTCAGGAAAGAGGTGAGGCAGACAGGTTATTGTGGCAGGAGTCATGACAACTGAGAATGGAGTATGCACATATAATGGATACAGGATGCCATCTTGGGGCCAGAAAATCTGTTCATTATTGAGCATATATAGAAAGTTTTCTGTTGTTTCTGTGCCAGTCTCAGATCAGTATCAAGAAGATCTAAATTACTCAGGTTTTGCCCTCATCTTAAATCAAATTTGGAAAAAAACATCAAAGGCTTATATATGATTCCACAGAGCAATTTTTCAAAGAATTCGAATACATTTGATCATGTACTATATGTATAACTTGATATATATGATAAATAGTATATACATATTGTACATAAATATTTACACATACAAAACTCGTGGTATAATTCAATAGTTCCTATGCAACCATAATTTTATCAACATGTAAAATTGAATATATGTAGCTTTACTTTTGTAGACCTTTTCAGAACCCTGAGGCTTTTAAATTACATTAAAGGTACCTGTCAAAATGGAAGATAAAGTGGGGGTAAAAGAAGGAGCAAAGATTTTCCCATGTACCTCTGTGTCCTTTGGTGGCATATGTGAAGAGGAAAGTGGTTAAGATTTATATAAAAGGAGCTAATAGTATTGAGACCCAGAGGATGATATTTAGCAATTCTGGAATCATCAGATTAGACCTAGAAAGGCATAGACTTTTGGACAGAGGACTAGGCCCACTCAAAAGTAGGTTTTTTAGAATGTTACCTGCAAAGGAAAAATAAAATGCATTTCTAATGTACTGTTAGCTTCCAGAGGAGAAATCCTAAAATGTTGCATGTACATGGAATTACAAATAAAATTAACAGCATAGAACATTTTTATAAGTTTAGAAATAGAAAATAATTAACATTGCTAAAGTTGAGTGCTAATTTTATTTTTTAAATATAAAGATGTGTACATTCTTACGGTTTACCTCTGACCTGTGTCTTCTGGTCCTTTTTCTCAAGATGTCTTTAATTCTCCTCCAATGGATTTGTAGGATCATAAAATCTACCGTTACCTAACATAACCTAAGTGCATTAATCTCATCCTAGACCAGTGGCTCTCAACCTTCCTAATGCCACGACCCTTTAATACAGTTCCTCATGTTGTGGTGACCCCCAACCATAAAATTATTTTCGTTGCTACTTCATAGCTGTAATTTTGCTACTGTTATGAATAGTAATGTAAATATCTGATAAGCAGGGTATATTTTCATTGTTACAAAGGGGTCACAACCCACAGGTTGAGAACGCTGTCCTAGACAATATCTGTATACTGCTTTAACAATTAAGTTTGTGACTCATCCTAAAAAAAGTGCTACATACCTTATTATTGAGTAGAACTATGGTCAACTTCAAGGTACTCCCCTTGGGAAAGTGTGCACTGATGCCAGTGTGTAGTGTACCCTTCAAAGCAACTTTGGAACTCTTTATCTGGAATGGCCATCAGAGCTGTTTATCTTATAAAGTCTGGCAATTAAGTTCACAAACTCAACCTAGAAAAAGTTGCTACCAACCTCATTGTCAAATATCACTGCCATCACCAGATGGCCAAGAGGAGTACAATGAAGGTGACCATAGTGATAGTCAGCAATGAGTTATGTAGCACTTTTTCTAGGATAAATTTGCACACTTAATTGTTAGACCTGGTACAATGACAGCTCTGGTGGCCATTCCAGAAAATGAGTTCCAAAATTGCTTTGAAGGGTGGACAGGGTGCTATATATTACAGAACAAAAGGTGTTGCTGTGAATTCTGCTTGTCCAGGTGAGTTTAGGACTTTTTGAAACAAAGCATTATAAAGGAACTTGGGACTTTTTGTGTGAAGCAGTGGAAAAACTGAATGGAACTACCATGCTTGAGATACAGACTTGGTGGGTTAAAAGCTAAAAGTAGCCCAAATTGAGTCTTGGATAATTTCTATGACAAAAAGTCAGTTGGTTCCAAATTAGAGTTTTAGTAAAATCAGAATGATAGTTTTAGGCCAAAGGGTAATCCAACAGTCTTAAGAACAGATGTCTTTGACTCTGTTGATATTTTGAGAGTAAAAAGCAATCATTCAGAGTTGGATTTAGGGTTGTATCGATGAAGTGTTAAGAAAGATAAGTTAGCTTAAACATGGATGTTACAGAAAGGTTGAGATGACCTGCAAAGGATAAAATAGGGCCCCATAAATTAGTAATGTGAAACTACTTCTCACTCAATGGTATGGATTATACATGGACACACTGATAAAGTTTCTTTTGCATTTTAAAATGCTGTGTGTATATTTTAAAGTGGTGTGGGAAGGATGGCTTAGTACTAGGGAATTAGTAGGAAAAAGGCTCATAATCACAGGGTAAGAGTGATTCTTCTCTAATTAAGAACAAGGAAAAAGAGACCAACCTGAGCCAAAGCAAGACCCTGTATCTACAAGGAAAGCTGGGGATTGTCATGGGAAGTTATAGTCCTAGCTACTTGGGATGCTGAGTTAAGAAGATCATTTGAGCCCAAGAGTTTGAGGTTGCTGTGAGCTATGATGCCACAGCACTCTACCAAGGATGACAAAATATGACTCTATATAAAAAAAGAAGAAGAAGAAGAAAACCAAGGGAAAAAATTCTAATAAACTATCTGGAGATAGACCAGCCATTAAGTTACCTGAAGAAATAAGCTTTGGGCCTAACCCTGGATATTTCTGTTCAATGTCTCCCCTTACCTTTTCCCCTCTCCTCCACCCACATGTCTTTTGGAGGAAATGACATCAATACTCAAACACAGAAAGAAGAGTTATCCTATAAGCTAAGAATCAGTGACTTGGGTCTTTTTACCTGGTGTATTTGAAAGAGGCTAAGGTTATTCCAGGACAAAGATAGACCAAAGGAAAACATATAGTAGGTGAGAGGAAAATGCACTTCCAAGAGTTGGTTTGGCTGCCGTGCCAAGGCCTGCTGCCTAGCACTGGAAGCTGAGACTAGAAAAATAATGGAGAAGAAGGATACTGTAAGACAGTAGACTTGACCCTAGGTTAGAATGGCAGAAACTTCTACATTTGCAGAAGAGAAGAGAAAACAGAAAGTTTCACTAATACTGTGCAAAACTTATTCTTGGTTTATTTCTCTTCCCTCAGCTCTACCAACTCCTCGATATCCTGCCTGTGTCAAAGATGGAGGCCAAGGAAACCTACTAGAAGCAGATACGACATTGATAAGCCAGGCCCAAGTGAGCTGAGGCCCCTTTCGTCCTTCCTGAAAAAGATATCACAACTTGCTAAATATGGCCTTACTTTCACTGCATTCACTGGTTGTGCAGCTCCCAAATCAAGGTGCTCCCTTCCATAAGACACATTTTGTTGGATGACAAACCACTTATGGGTTGTTTCCTTTTACATTATTTTTCGTTATTGAAAGCCCATGTTCCCTTTCACCTTGTTTCCAGGTATTCACCA
The DNA here is from genome assembly GCA_963574575.1 of Galagoides demidoff. Lineage (NCBI taxonomy): Eukaryota > Metazoa > Chordata > Mammalia > Primates > Galagidae > Galagoides > Galagoides demidoff. The sequence goes on from CAUYQV010080424.1 coordinate 18,874, forward strand.
CATGATAACAGCCTTTCACTTCTGTAAACCTTCTCCCTACAAATTCCTTTCTTCTGCCTGTCTCCTGGGGAAGCTATGGGGTTTTCTCCAGGACAGCATGAACATATTGTTTCAGGAGTCAATGATGTTTGAGGACGTAGCTGTGAAGTTCACCAGTGGGGAGTGGCAATATCTGACCTATGATCAAAGGCATCTCTATAAGGATGTGATGCTGGAAAATTATGGGAACATGATATCACTTGGTAAGGATCTTCTCTGCGCTTGGCTTAGTGCTTTATCCCTTCCTTTTTTTTTTAATTGCTTTGTTCATTGATGTATATGGGATCTCATATTGAAACTCATAGCCCTCATTCTTTATCATCAGGGCCTTGCTCAAAGTTAGAATTTTAAGCTGCCTCTGTTACATAGAAAGATAATTTTTTGGCTAACCTAGTTGCTACTTTCTGATGCTTTGGAATGGACACTGCCTGGGTGAAAAGGAGACACTTAGGTTCTGTTTTCCCTGGGTTCTGGCTTCATCAAGCATCTCATTTTTTTTATCAGGTGTTCTATTTTGAGCTCCTAGTCATGAACTACCTTCTAGGCGCACAAAACTGATAGTCTTTCTATATAGATTCCCATTCTCCTAGGAAGAACAAACCCCTGAATAAACTTTTCTCTACCTAAATAGATGTTTCTCTCCTGTCTCCATATGCAAACAGAAGGATCAGGGTTAAGTGTTAGGACAGTTCTGTATTGGTGTATGTACTCTTATTTCTTCTTTACAATCAGGATTTTCATTTCCTAAACCTCATTTGATCTCTCATCTGGAGCAAGGGGCAGAGCCCTGTGTTCAGGATCTACAGGATAGGGAGTTCCTGAGCTGTTCCTACCCAGGTGAGTGGTAGAGAAGCTTTCAATCTTTCTGATCTTCCTTGTGACAGAATGATTACAGAATATTCTTAGAGGTGGGTCATCCATCCTAAAGGGCCCAAGGAAGGAAATCCATTGAGGATTTAAGGGGAAAAAGAAAAACACCACAAATAACAAACTATTGGGGCAGTTATTCTGTCATTATCTACTTGGTTCTTCACAGTGTCTAATAGGCTTTTTGCAATTTGGCCCTCAAGAAAAACTCAGAAAATTTATCATCCCTTTGTGTATGAGTTACTCCCACTGCACAAAGAACAAGAAATTGAAGGAGGGGAGAAACATTTAGGTAGAGGAAACATATGAGAAAATATTGAGAAGTAAAAGAATATAAACTATGAATAATTCATTATGACTAGAGCAAAGGGCTTGGGGTAGATTTGGAAAGGTTTAGGAGCAATAGAACAGGACAAGATCATGGTTTTGTTTGTTTGATTGTTGTTCTTTAAGGAGTTTTTAAAAACTACAAACCTTGAACTTACCTTTTATAATAACAGCTAACATTGATTTCAGTACTTTAATGTGGCAAATGCTTTTCATACATTAACTCTCTTAATTATTATGGGTAGTCTAGAGCCCATTTTATACATATGTGTGTATATACTTTTTTTTTGAGACCAAGTCTCACTCTGTTGCCCTGAGTAAAGTACCATAGCATCATCCTAGCTCACAGCAACCTCAAACTCTTGAGCTCAAGCCATCCTCTTGCCTCAGCCTCCCTAGTAGCTGGAACTACTGGTACCCACCACAACATCCAGCTAGTTTTTCTGCTTCTAGTGGACATGAAGTCTTGGTCTCAAACTTCTGAGTCCAAGAAGTCCACCTGCCTCATCCTCCCAGAGTGCTAGGATTACAGGCGTTCAGCCACTGCACAGAGCCTAGAGCCTATTTTTATATATAAAACATCTGAGGCAAGAGAGAATTTAAGTCATCCTCCCAAGTTCACAGTTACAAGTCATCTGAAGTGGGTTTTGAACACAGACAGTCTTGTTCTAGCACTGGGGCTCTTGACTTTTGCTTTACTTCCTTCCTGTCTGGTTGACTATGGAGTGTTATTGAGGTATTTTGAGCTAGAGAGTAACATGATTAGATCTGATTTTTAGAAAGAATAATCTGGAAGCAGTGTAGAGAATGGATGAAGAAAGACAGACTAAAGGACATCTATGGAATATTGCAGTTACCTAGTAAGAATGCACTGGCAGTAGAAATGAAGAGGAATGAATAGAATTGAGAGATAAGACAATTGATTTGGATTCTTTGGATGCCAACAATAGAAATTAATTCAAGCTAGGCTGGTCACAATGGCTTACACCTGTAATCCTATCACTCTGAGAGTGGCACTCTGAGAGGATGAAGGGGGAGGAACAATTGGGGTTAGGAGTTTGAGACCAGTCTGAATAAGACTGAGACCCCATCACTTCCAACAAGAGAAAAACTAGCTGGGCATTGTGGTGAGCACCTGTAGTTTCAGCTACTTAGGAGGCTGAGGCAAGAGGATCACTTGAACCCAAGAGTTTGAGATTGCTGTGAGCTATGATGATGTTGTGGCACTCTACCCAGGGTGACAGAGTGAAATGAACTCAAGCTAGCTCAAGCAGAATAATATGAAATTATTTATTATTCAAGGTGTGTCATGGAACCTAAGGGCAGGTATGTTATCAGGCCTAGAAGAAACTGTAACACCATCAGACCCCTCTCTCCAGCTGTTTTCTTTGTGAGTCAGCTTCATTTTTCTTTCTTGGCAGATTGTCCTTATCTGCTTCTCAGACCAGATGGCAGAACATTCACCTCTATATTATAGACCATCCCACCACCACTGCTTCTCAAACTTAAGTGCTAAATATTTAGCTGCTTTTAGAGCCTGGCCTTACCTGCCCTCAGATCACAATTGCAGACTCCAGGATGGGAGAATCTGGCTTGGTTTGGGTCAGTTACTGCTCAGATCTTATCTGCCCTACACGGATGGACTGAGTTACACAGCAGAAATATGGTCCAGGGCCTATTCTTAGGAGCAAAGCAGACAGTTGAAAGGGGACATCAGCATTTCAGCACCCCTTTGCATCTCACTTCATAGATAGAATTTTGTAAATGTTAGTTAAGTAAATATGAGAGGGGGGAGAAGGAATTGAAGATGGTTTCTAGTTTCCTGGCTTAGGAAACTAGGTATGTAGAGTTTCTATTCACTAAACTAGGAGAATCTAGAGGAGAAATAGGCTTGGAAAGGTTTTTATATAAAGTTTGCCAAGTTTAAGATATCTAAGTTTTTTGTTTTCTTTTGTTTTTCAAGCCCTACTGACTTTGGGCCACAATGTTAGCAATTTTTCCACCATGGAAAAAGCAATTTACTATTTAGATAGCTTAATACTTCTTCATCTCTCCCATCTCACTTATTTCCTTTCCTCTGGCATTTTTATTTTCTCATTTAAGTGTCAACTGATAAGACATGGCCTGACAATGAGAAGACAAGTTCAGAACAAGAGGTTTTTGAAAATGGAATAATCAACAAGGTGAAATTTAACAGTCTCCTGGAAGTTGTTTCCCAAGATCCTGAAGTTGGAGAAGCTTGTCTTCAAGGTGTCAAATTTGAGAATCAATGGGAAACACCTATAATGAGAGAAGAGAAAGGCAGTTCTACAGAATTGGCCTTCAAAATAGGAAAGAACCCAAAGATACTTAGAAAAAACTTTAATCCAAACTCAAAACATTTTCCATATAATAGAGTTCTGATAGCACAGAAATGCCATGAATGTGCCAAGTGTGGCAAAAACTTTAATTGGCATTCAGATCTGATTCTCCATGAGCAAATTCATTCTAGGGAGAAACCCCATGTGTGTAACACATGTGGGAAAGCATTCAATACCAGAAATCAGCTTTCTATGCACCAGATAATCCACACAGGAAAGAAACCCTTTAACTGTACACAGTGTGGGAAGGCCTTCAATAGTAGATCATCTCTTTGCCGACACAAAAAAACCCACAGTGAAGACAAGCCTCATGAGTGCAGGGACTGTGGGAAGGCCTTCAAGACGAGAAACCAACTCTGTGTGCATCAGCTTGTCCACACTGGGGAAAAGCCTTTTGAGTGTAATGACTGTGGGAAGGCCTTCCAGTTTAAGCATTCCCTTACCATCCATGTTAGAATCCACACTGGAGAAAAACCATACGAATGTGAGCAGTGTGGGAAGGCTTTCAGTGGGAGTTCAGACCTCACCAAACACACAAGAATCCACACTGGGGAACGACCATATAAGTGCAGTGAGTGTGGGAAGACCTTTAGTCAGAGCTCAGACCTGAGCAAACACAAACGAGTTCACACTCAGGAGAAATACTATGGGTGTCCCCAATGTGGAAAAGCCTTCACTATCAAGGCAGAGCTCACCAAACACAGGAAGATCCACACAGAAGGGAAATCATACAAGTGTGAGAAGTGCGGGAAAACGTTTCGTCATAACTGTAAGCGCAGGGCTCATGAACGAGAACACACTGGGGAGAAGCCCTATCAATGTGGGGTTTGTGGGAAAGCCTTCCAGGATCAGCACTGCCTTACTATCCATCAAAGAATCCACACAGGAGACAAGCCTTATAAATGTTCAGACTGTGGCAAAGCTTTCAATGGGAAGTCAAACTTAACCAATCATCAGAGAATCCACACTGGCGAAAAACCTTACAAATGTGAGGTGTGTGGAAAGGCCTTTCCTCATAGTTCAGTCCTGAGGCAGCACAAAAGAATCCACACTGGTGAGAAGCCATATACCTGCTATGAGTGTGGCATATCTTTCCGGCAGGGCTCAGCTCTAATTGGACATAAGCGAGTTCATACTGGGGAGAGACCTTATGAATGTGAGGAGTGTGGAAAAACTTTCAGAGTGAGCTCAAATCTTACTGGACATAAGAAAAGAAAACACTGAATACGGAGAACTCATGAACTTGATGAGAGGTCCAGAAAGTTTCTCAGACCTCAGCATTCAGTATTTGGAACACCAATGTCTGAGTGTAGTGATTTTGGTATATACACTCTTTCTTTTTCTACTTCTTAGACTGTTCTTGTCTTTTATATTGGTTATTCATGATTTCCTGACCCCTAATTGAGAGATTTCCCCAAAGGCATTGTCCTTTACCTTCCTATTTAGTTCTTACTTCTTCAGGGAACACATTTATTTTCAAGAGTTTGTCAATCACTTTATAATAATAATAAATATAGTGAAACCTCTGTAAGGTAACTACCTAAGGGACTGTAAAAAACTGGTTGACATACAAAGGTGGTCAACTTGAAGCACTAGGCCTGCTGTACTAATAGGTACACATGGTGCATGTCCAGTCTATGAAAATTAGATCAACTTAAGGAGGTGGTCAATGTAGAGGGATGAGTCAACTATGGAGGTTCTATTGTACTTACCTGTCTGTGTCAGGCACTGTTCTAAGGTCTGTATGCAGTTTAACTTGTTTTATCCATCCAATAGAAGAAATTTGAAGCATAGAAAGATTATGAAACTTGCCCAGGATCACATAACTAGTAAATTCTGTACAAATGACCCCCCTACATGCATGCACCACATCTTTTGGACGTGAACCTATACCTCAGTTCAGCATGAAACAGTTTTTAAATTAATAAATGATCATTTTTAGCAAGTTTTGTTTTACACAAAGCTTGAATGATACTTCATATTATATCAGAATTGCTGGTATTCAGGGTTAAAAGGGAGGTAAGCAGACTTTTAAATTCACAGATATGGAGAAATAACCTGTACATTGCTCAAGTAGAAGTACACTTATGGAGAGAGTATGAAACCTGCAACACTTTGAGTTACCAGCAGAAGGAAATTTTTTCTTTTTTTTGGCCAGGACTGGGTTTGAATCTGCCACCTCTGGCTTATGGGGCCAGTGCCCTACCCTTTTGAGCCACAGGCACTGCCCAGAAGGAAATTTTTTAACTGTTTATTTTTAAAATATTTGCTATGTCCATTTGCACGACAAGTGAAATAGTCTTTCAAATTCACTAATAAGTTTATATCTTTCAGGATGTTAGGTATCTCATATCCATCCCTTTCTCTATACCCTCTGTATTTAGTCCAAATAGATTATTTCTTTTATTTTCTTTTGGAGACAGAGTTTCACTTTGACATCTTTGGTAGAGTGCCAAGGCATCATAGCTCACAGCAACCTCCAGCTCTTGGGCTCACGTGATCTTCCCTAAGTAGCTGGGAATACAGGTGCCCGCCACAACACCTGGCTATTTTTAGAGATGGGGTCTCACTATTGCTCAGGCTGGTCTCAAACTCCTGTACTCAAGCAATCCACCCGCATCGGCCTCCCAGAGTGCTAGGATTACAGGCGTGAGCCCCTGTGCCTAACTCCAAATAAATTATTTCTAAATTCTACCTTCACTAATCCATCTTCAGCATGATTGTTGATTGCTATGATCCTGACATCTGTTCTAAAAGCTGCCAGTTGACTCCTAATCTTATAGTAAGAAACTCCAAATTACTACTTTGACCTCTAGAATCTACAAAATGAACAGTGTAAGAAAGCATATGAATAAATTTCAGATATTTACTTGGCAAACAAGATTTTTGATTTGTTTTGAAAAATTTGAAAAACTACTTTGTGAGGAGTCTTGTTAATCTTGTTCTGCAATTATCTCAGGGCATCAAACTACAATCCATGGGTAGAAACTACAGATACACATTTCTGTATAAGAGATCCCCAACTGGAATAGACTGACTTGTTTTAAGTGATGTTGCAGGAATTCAGAGGTCAAATACATACATAATTGAATGACAAAACAAGGTACTATTGCTTGAAATCCTAAAATAACTGTAGTTCTAATTCTGAAGAATTACTAAAACAAGAGTTACTGATCTTGTTATAATTTACTTAGGAAAATCACCAGATAAAACTCACTTTTTTATCCAACTTCCAAAGGAGTACATAGAATAAATATGCATACTGAATTCTAATACCTCCAGCCTACTTTCCCCACTGTCTCCAAGAATGCTGAGGGTCAGGTTTTCACCTTTCAGGCTAAAGATTAAAACAGTTCTGTGAGAACCACAACCAGGAGAATATACCTAAAGATACTGACATTAGGAGTTTCTCAGCAAGCAGCCCACCCAGATAACCTACAATACAATACAAATTAACAAATTCAAGTTACAGTACCAGAACTTCATATCAGCTTTGTAGTCCCTTCTATTAAAGAAAAGTCTATTAAAATTTCAAAACCATACAAGAGTAAAGAACATGGAAAAATGAACTCCATATGCACATCCAACTTCCATAATTTTTGATTCAGGGTTATTCTTGTTTTGTCTATATCCCACCCACTCACTCTGGTCAAGATTACTCGGAAGCAAATTTTAGAACTTGTGTTTATCCGTAAATAGTTAATTACCTATAGCAGATGATAAGTCTTTCTAGAAAAACTAACAATAGATTCCAGGCACATGTCTATCATCCTAGCTACTGGGGAGGGTGAAGTGGGAGGATCCCTTAAGCCCAGGAGTTCAAAACCAGCCTACCCAACATAATAAATAAATAAATAAAATCCTAACAATAGTACAGTTATCACACCTAAACAAGAGGTATCTATTTTGTTAATATCATTAAAGATTCATTTCGTTTTCAAAATTTTCTGTTTTTGCTTTACATATATATATGAACAGAATATATTAAATATTCAAAAAAGGTCTATCCATTGTGATTAGTTGGAATGTATCTTAAGACTTTTAATACATAAGTTTCCCCCACAATCATTTTTTCTTACAGTTTAGTAAAAGGCAAAATATTTATACAATCTTAAAAGAAACCATAGTATTTTCTTGCAATTTCTTTAATGATTAACTAGGTTGTACTCTGGCATTTCACCCAGTTTGCATTTTATTTATTGCACCCCTTTGGTGGTATTTAACATATTCCTCTGCCTCTATATGTCCTATAAATTAGTAGTTAGAACTAGGGGCTTTATCAAATTCAAAGTAGATTTGGTTTTGGTAAGACTCTTCCTAAGTGTCAGTCCAAACCTTTTTGGTTTAACATGAGTACATTAGTCTTTCATAGATTCCTTGCTTTCTGGTAAAAAGATTTACCAGGTTTAGCTAGTATATTTCCGTAGAACAATCCTTCTTTCTAAAAACTAATACTGGAAGAAATATAAAATCTGAATAGTCTGGTACCAATTATTTACCTTTTTTTTTTTTTTTGAGACAGAATATCACTCTGTTGCCTTGGGTAGAGTCCAGTGGCATCATAGTTCACATAATCTCAAACCCTTGGGTTCCAGTGATTCTCTTGCCTCAGCCTCCAAGTAGCTGGGACTATTGGCACATACCACCACACCTGGATAGTTTTTGTAAAGACAGGGTCTTGTTCTTGCTCAGACTGGTCTTGAACTTCTCAGCTCAAGCAATCTGGCCTCCCAGAGTGCTAAGATTACTGGCTGAGCAACCAGGCCCAGACTAATACCAATTATTCATATATACCTAGAAAAAAACTCCAGACTCAAATAGTTTCACCAATTAATTCTATTAAACATGCAGGGAAAAATAATGCCAACGTTAAACTCATAAGGCCTGCATAACATTGATAACCCCAAAGAGAAGATTTAAAAAAAATTGCATGTCATTATTATTCATGAATATAGTGAGAAAAATCTAAAATATAACAAACTGAATTTGGTAATATACATGTGTATTTTGGGGGGGAGGGACTGGGGCTGAGTTTGAACCCACCACTTCTGGTGTATAGGGCCGGTGTCCTACTCTTTTGTGCCACAGGCACTGCTCATATGTATGTGTTTTAAAAGATGATATATCTTGAACGAGTTAAAGTAATTCTAGCAATGTAAAGCTGGCTTAGCATTCAATGCTCAGTGAAGATAATTTACCATGTTAACAGAATGGAGGAAAAAATTATGTAAACATTAGATAACAGCAAAAAAAATTTTTTTACAATATTTTTTTAAATCTCAGCTGGATGCACAGGCAGGACCACTTCCGACCAGCATGAGCAAGAACTAGACACCTATCTCTACAAAAAATATAAAAATTAGCCAGGTGTGGTGGCACATACCTGTAGTCCCAGCCACTTGGGAGGCTGAGGGTGGAGGATCATTTAAGCCCAAGAATTTGAGGTTGCCATGAGTTAAGATGATACCACTGCACTCTATCCCAGGCAACACAGCAAGACTCTGTCTCCCCCACAAATTAAGCTATAGGTTCATTACAACCTAACTAAAAATCCTAACAATGCATTTTTGTGGAAAGTGACAAATTGATTCTAAAGTTTATATTGAAATGCAATATAATTCTTGACCAAGAATAGCCAAGTTAGTCTTTAACAAAAATAACAAAGGTACAGGACTTTAGCAGATGTCAAGATGTTTTAAAGCTATGGGCAATTTGGCATTGGTATAAAGACAGACAATAAACCAATGGAACAGAAAGAAAGGCAGAGATTTGTAAAAGGCAAGATTTTATAGTTTTACAAGTAAGTGTTGGATAATATTTATATGCCTTCGATTCAAAAAAAGATTTCTCAAGACACCAAAAAAGGGGTAATCTTAAATTAATTTGAAAAAAAATTTTTTGGAAACTTCAACTAGTTTAAAAAGAAGGAATTATTTCATCAAAAACACTATAATGAAAGGAAAACTACAATTTTCTCATGAATTGTTAAGAAAGATATCTGGAAGAAACATTTGGATCATGTGAGTTGCTTTTCTTTTCTTCTTTCTTTTTTTTTTTTTTTTTTTTTGAGACAAAATGTTGCTTTGTCGCCCTCGGTAGAGTGCCATAGAAATGCTGGATAGCTCACAGCTCACAGCAACTTCAAACTCTTGAGCTCAAGCCATCCTCTTGCCTCAGCCTCCCAAGTAGCTGAGACTACAGGCGCCTGCCACAACACCCGGCCAGTTTTAGACACAGGGGTGTCACTCTAGCTCAGGCTGGTCTTGGACCTGTGAGCTCAGACAATACACTGAGCTACTGCACCCCGCCTCTGAAGGACTCCATCTTATTCTCACTACATGTGATTTCACTGTGAGCTATGATGCCATGGCACTCTACCAAGGGCAACAGAGTGAGACTGTATCAAAAAAACAACAACAACAGCAACAAAATTATCACTGGAAAATGATAAACAATGGAGCAATGCTGTCTACATCCTAAAGGAAAATGATTTTGAACTTAGATTTCTATATCTAAGTAATAATAATGAATAATTAAGAATGAGTGTATAACAAACATTTTTAAAACATGAAAGATGTGAGATGATGGTTATGTTAATCAGTCTGATTTAAGCATTCCACATTGTATATCAAATCAGCACATTGTACCCCATAATTGTACACAGTTAGTTATGACTTAATAAAAAAAAAATACAATAAAACATGGAAGATCTCAAAAAATTTACCTCATGGTTGTATTTTATCATAGGCTCCACCCAAATAAACAAGTAAAGATCCAGAGGATTTGAAGGAAGACGTGGGAACCAGGGCACAGGCATCATAGTAGAGGAAGAAGAAAAAGGTAAACCCTCGATTCCAGCCATCCAGCAACCAGACCATACTAGAGCATAATGGAGAAATCTGGTAGAAATTATTGCAAGGAAAATTCATAATGCCTAATCATTTGTTTATTCAGAAAAGAGTATTTAAGAGTTTCCCTGTTCTTTCAGAGGATAAGAGAATAAGAAGAATTGGTGACAGAAAACTAATCAAATAAAAAGACAAGGCACCCAACAAATCCAGTATGATCAAAAATTTTTTTTATTGTTTGGGATTCATTGAAGGTACAAAGAATTATGTTACACCAATTGCATGTGTTAACTAAATTCCTTTTTTTTTTT
>CAUYQV010080427.1:0-32348 GCA_963574575.1 Galagoides demidoff
CTGTGGTCCCAGCTACTTGGGAGGCAGAGGCAGGAGACTCGCTTGAGCCCAGGAGTTGGAGGTTGCTATGAGCTGTGATGCCATGGCACTCTACCCAGGGGGATAGCTTGAGGCTCTGTCTCAAAAAAAAAAAAAATTAAATTAAAAAAAAAATAAATAAATTCAAAATCTAACCATTGGTTTTGTTTCTGAATCAAAACATTGTCATTGTGCCTCAAGATTAGCAGTAGCCTCCTACCTCCTCCCTGTTTCTACCACAACCTCTATTATTCTGAATAGCCTAAGAGAACCTGTGAAATACATAAATCATGTTATTTTAGTCCTCTGATGGTTCTCTTAAAGGAAATCCCCAAATTTTATGTTTGCCTATAAGTCCTTACAAATCTTTATTTCCATGATCTCATATTCCAGGATCCTTCACATTGCTAACATGGAAACATCCAAACTGACCTACACATCTCTCCCTAGAGTGAGCTGAACACTGACCCCTCAGAAAATATATCTATATCCTGGAACCTATGAATGTGACCTTATTTAGAAAAAACAAATTTGTAGATGTTTAAGATCTACAATATGAAATCATTCTCGATTATCTAGATGAACCCTAAATCAAATGACTGTCAACTAAAAAAAATTAATGATTTATACTGTGTGGAAAAAAAAAAGCTTTATTTCTCACAAATAAAGCTGGGTAGCCATTCCAACAGATCCGGGAGCTGAGCACTGACCACAGACAGGCCAGAAGCCAGGGAAAAGTGTTTCAAAGAGGAGACAAAAGGGAAAAAAAGAAGAAGAGACAAAAGGTAACAAGATTTTAAACGGAGCTGGGTGGTCAAATATGCATATTCAACAAGCTGTAGGAGGATACATGAATATTTATAAAGCGAAATCATAGAAATATAATTGTGCTTTATCTCTCCCAACCTGTCACGGCTGGAAACTTAGTTTCAAGGTGTTTCTGGGGCCCCTTGGCTGAGAGGCATTGATTCAGGTAGCAGAGGGTTTAAGATTTGATATTTAGTTCAAATGACAAATTTTCTTTTAAAAGATTAAATAGGAGCCATGTGAAGATAAACGCAGAGACTGGAGTGCTGCAGCCACCAGCAAAGGAATTCCTAGAGTTGCCACAACTTGTTAGGCTTAAGGAACAAAATATCCTCTAGAGCCCTCAGAGAGACTTTGGCCCTCTTCTCACCTTGATTTTAGACATCTGGTCTCCAGAACTTGACAGAGTAAATCTCTGTTGTTTTGATCCTCTCCAGTTGTGCTAATTTGATAGTCATCCTAGGAAACTAATACATTCCCAACAGAAGTAGATATGCTTTATCCTCAGCATTTGGACTAGCTTTTCCTAATGCCTTCAATCACTTTCGTCCATGTAATTGTATTACTTATACATCTTCCTCATTCAAGTCTTTGCTCAAGATGATGACACATGATGACTACTTCATGTAAAATTGCAACACCACCCTCCTAATGTAGCTGGACTTTCTCCCCCTGTCAGAACCTTGTATTAGAGATTCAGAGAATGAACCAACAGACCACATGACTAAACAAAAGACAGATTTTATTGATAGATAAGGGTAGGGGGAGAAAGTGAGAGCCTTCTGCAAGCCAAGGGTGTTTCCAGAGTGAGCAGAACCACGTGGGCCTTCTGTTGAGGGACTTATCTACTGCTTTTCCTATCCCGTGGGCAGAGGGATTTGGGGAGGTGGAATGTATGTCTGGAATATATTACAACTGTTGGGCATCAGAAGTCTGTGGGCAGGAGTTAATTTCATAGTTGTCTCTGTGTAGAAATGTGGTCCCACCCAAGGTGCATGGGGGTGCACTGGGAGGGGGAAAGTTCTTGTTTAGGTTGTGTTCCCAGCTCTGGGAGAGATGGCTCAGGTGAGCTAGTAGTCAGGTTGTATTTTACAAGCCTATTGGTGCCCAGAGATGGAGTCTGCAGTAAGACTGATCTCTCAGCTCACCTGGGCCTAGAAAATGGGAAGCCCTGTCCATCCCTAAGGAGGGTAACTCTGCATCACTAGCATTTCTTACCTGGTTTTCTATTACTAGAGTGATACCGGGATTTCAGGTTCTTGGTCTCGGAGATTCGAAGAATGAATCAACAGACCACAGGCTCGACAGTAAGTCAGGATTTATTCAAAGGAAATAAAGAACAACAACTACAAAACCCAAACCTCCTAGCAGAGACAACCCAGGAGGGGAACAAGCTCTCCTGCTCCCTCTTCCAGGTCTGTTCTCGGGCTCTCTGCTCAGGGGTTATTATAGTGGCAGATGGGTGGTTTGGCTGAAATTTTATGGGTGAGTCCTCATAGTTACAGCCAGTTGTCCAATGAGCTTTCAGGCCTTGGAAACTGACTTGAAATTGACCAGTGAGGATTGCACAGGGAGCCCATAGCAAGGCGCCATCCATGAAATTGACTAGCCAGAAGTCCACGTGGAGGGACAGCAGGGACCAGTGTCTTCCCCTACACGTGTCCACCAGATATCAAGCTGGTTCCTCCATCCGCTGCAACGTCAACAGGTCCAGGGCTAAGGTGACAGGTCATGGTGACACCTTGTCCTACATCAAGAGTACTTATCATTTTCTAAAATAAATGTTGATTTATTGTCTTCCTCACCCTATTAGAATGTATGCTTTAGAAAGATGGGCACTTTCTCCTTCTTTTTTAAAGCTGATATATTTAACTCATATATTCCTTGGTGTCTATAAGAGTTTCTGGCATATAGCACATACTGAATGAGTATTTATTGAATGAATTAATTACACACAGTCCCTGAGCTTCAAACATCCAATATGCATACAACTCACACTTACTTACAACTTGCACCTACCAAGGGAGGGTATTACAGGTAATAGGTAAATGTGCCTGTTCCAATTTACATACTAATTCAACTTAAGAACAAAACTACCTATGAAACCTATTAGTTTGTAGCAGGGACTGCCTGAAATCACTTAGTTTGTCGTCTTTCTTTTGCAGTAGTAGTATTTCTTGGAGTAGGGCTAATTTAGACCTGAATGTGTTCCCATGTGGTGCCTGTCACGTCCATGATTGGAATCACTGTCTCCACAGATTAATTTAGTGGGTGGGGAGGAAAGAAACATTGTTGATCATTCCCACTCTTCCTGACTCTCAAGCAGACAATTTCTCTAATCAGAGTTTGTTTTTAAACTACTAAGAAGGAGCAGCTGCTTTTTAAGAGGCCTCCCTGGTAGGTTATGATCAGTCAGTGGGGCTGAGAGAGTGACAGCATGTAGACTGTCCCTGCTCACTGCGGTGGGACTTTTGTTCTGCCCTAATATTATTTCTACTTTACAACAAAGATTAGTCCTGCTGCTACCCATTTTTGTGGTGAGAGGGCAGATCATCATTTTCCCAAGGGACAGGGGAAATGCTGGGACAGAACTGTTGATATTTTGGTACAATGTGAAAGAGAAAAGCAGCCTCTGTCATCCGGGCAGCAGCCAGGCTCTATCAACTAGGCCTTGCTTTTCTCTGGTAGATACAAATCATTTATAGAACACTAACATCACATAAGGCCACTCTTGACCATAGTGTATCAAACACCAGCACTCCATAATTATATGTGAACAAATGCAAAACACGAATAATGTCCAAGCCACAGAATACTTAAAATCCCTCCCTTTCTCCAAGAGACATCCCACCCTGCTGCTTCTTTACCAAATTCAGCTTTAGCCTTAATCAAGTTTTCTCTCCATCTAGATATGATTTATTTATGGTACCCAATCATATTCTTTTACAATATCCAACCTGAAGCAAAACATCCCTTCCTTAAACTCTTCCCTAAATCTTTTAACACAAATTCCAATCTTATATTAACTAATTTTGGACACTCCAAGACACCCTCAGTCCCCCATAGCATTTGCAACTCCTTGCCCTTTGATGAGGTTGCCCAGATTGTAGAACTCTAGGGGTGTTCTTACTGAGTTTTGACTAGGAGGCATCTGACACCCACTTATCTTCATTAGGCAGCATCAAACAGTTCTCTAAAGTGCTAGAAAATGTTCAGTGATGGGCTCTCGAACAGAAAGTCATGATTTGCAATGCTTGCTAATATCCGTGGTGTAATTACTTTTACCATGGATAATTTAAAGATATCCGAGATTTAGTTGGCTTTTAAAAATCCCAAGAATTCCAAAAATCAGCTATCGAGTATGACCAGCTACAAGATATTACAATCTTGAAATCACATCCTTAAAGACTACTTGTTTTTGCTTCCAAAAATGCATGCTACCCTGCTAATTTTACAGTTTCTCTAAGGTCACTCTGGGGGCAAGAAAACAGCATTCCTCAACTGCTCACTCATTGAACACTAACTAAAAAGCCTAAAATGTAATTGTTATTCAAGCAGCCATGTGTTCAGGAGTTTGCAAAATGAAAATTCAGCTTTGGCTTAAAATAGAGATATATATTGACGGTTACTTAAAGCAAAGAAAGAATTTGTGCTTAATGAAATATAGCTTCTGCAGACAGAACTCATTTTCCTTTTAAGCTTCAGCATGCCACATGGTACAAATCATCATCTGTGATGCTGAAGGCAAATATTTAAAACCGATTTTGGCATTGAATTTCACTAAACTACTTGAGAATTGTTCTTAATGGGAAATATTAATAGTTTGCTCCTAAAGCACGTGATACCTAAGATGTCACGTGTAAAAGAAAAAGTTAATATTTACTGAAGCATTTATAACTTGAGTGCCTAAATAAACAACGAACGGCAGGATCTGAGCTGGAGCTGAAATATAAACTTATTTTTCTTTCTGTTACCACAGATTGCTTTCTTTTAGTATTTTAAGTTAATCTATATTGCGAGCCCTTAAAGGTAGACTGTCTTTCTTGAAATAAGTACTAATTGGGTGACCTTGGTCAATATACATAAATTCTATTCCCCATTTTACTATTTTGAAAAATGAACTTAAAACTAATACAATCTACATCATAGAGTTATGCTGAAGATTAAACTTCACATATGCAAAATGTTTAGAAAAAAGCCTTCCATGCCTTAGATGCTATAAACCTGAGATGATTCTTCTTCTCTGACTTGAGCATACAATATAATTAGCCATTCAAACATGTAAATTTCACCCAAACAGGCATTGCTCAG
Source organism: Galagoides demidoff (assembly GCA_963574575.1). NCBI lineage: Eukaryota > Metazoa > Chordata > Mammalia > Primates > Galagidae > Galagoides > Galagoides demidoff. The sequence goes on from CAUYQV010080427.1 coordinate 5,137, forward strand.
TAGCAACAATTTTTAGGGGCCAGCTTATATGCATAGTATTAAAAATCTACTTCTAAATGTGTACATTTTTTAAACATAGAAAATCTTGGAAGCAAAGAGTTAATAAGATAATATTCACAGAACTCTATGGGTGTTAGCTATTTGGGAGCAGAAAGTTATATTATCCAATATATCTTATAATAGAAGTCATAAAAAGAAAAAAAAACACAACCATTATAACTGTGTTTCAATATTGGTATATTTTGTTTAAGTTGAAATAAAAGCTATTTAAAACTTTAAAAGTGTGAAATTATCCTTGCCCTTTGAAGTGGTAGTTTAATGTAAATGTAAGAATTAAAAGGTGACTAACCATGTATTACTTTTTCACATTTGTCAGCTTAATCCAGTCGGTAGTTTAGAAATTCTGTCACAGATGTCTGAAATTGTTAAAATTAGCATGTTTTATCTGCAGAATGCAGAATGTTCATTTACATAAAATTGGTTCATTTCTAACACAATGTAGCTATAAAAATATGTTTTTATAAAATACATTTAAAGTAGTTGAAATACTTTCTGGGAAAATTATTTGAGGGGAAAACTGGTAGCATTTCTGATGAATTCACCATGATTTCTCCCAGCAGGGCCAAGTCCCTACTCTTAAGATTTGATAGTTATTGAACCCTGTTTTAAAGAAAAAAATTGTTATTGCTACAAAAATAGGGTGAAGTATTAATATTTATCAGCAATGTAAGTAATTAGAATAGGCTGCTTTCATTTAACCTTTCTCCATCCGCTCAGATGGTTGAAAATTCATTTAAAAGGCAACAAAACTGCCCCACATAATACTTTTTAAGGTACTAAGTATTTTGAGCAAAGCTGATTTAGTCATCTGACAAGTAACTGCAGAAAGTTGCCTTTTCTAATATAGAATATAAAAGTGATTGAGAAGCAAAAGTAAAAGGGAAAATGGGTAGACTGAGGAAGAGTGTCAGAGGGGGAGACAGAAATCAGAAGAAAAATAGGAAAAGAGCAAAGAAAAGGGGAACATTGTTCTGGGTTTAAACCATTTCTACATAGAAATTTACTTTCAACAATTAATATAGAATGAACTCTAGGAAAATCTGTCCACCAAAATCTCCAGATATTATGTTCACAAATGACTTGATTTTACTTTTTATAACTAAAAATCAGAATGAATGCAGAATCAGGTAAATCAAAGCATGGGCTGTTTTTCACACCTAAGATTTTCTGGTTTCAACACATTTCCTTCTGAGACTCTACCTGAATATCATGCTGCCACACATGGCCCTGTCCAGGCAGTTTGAAAGGCCTGTTTCAAATAGTTTTGCCAGGCAATGACCATCAGGGACATTTTGAATAATATGTCTAAAAATCTGAATGTGTAAATATGCATAACAGGGTATATTTAGCAGCAGGAATTATGCCTTAAATGCCATGAAGTAGAAAAAAAAATAGTATGTTGAATAAATAGCCAAAGTGTTGACTAAACCAGATTTAAAGAAGCAGAATTAATTATACAAGGAAAATACACAACAGATGCTGGTCACATTAGTTGCCAGGAAAAAAAGTATAGAGAGAGAGATATAAGCTACATATAAGAAAGGAAAATTCTGTTAATGTTAGAAACTATTGTGGAAAGTCACACACTTCTTGACTACAAGCTTAGCCTACAACTCATCCTCCACCTTCTGCTTTGGTTTCTTTTACTTTCTTGACTTTACTAAAATGCAAAGTATTTTACTTAGGTATATAGTATTGTCTTCCTTCCCTAGAGTGTAATTTCTATAATGGCAAGTCTGTTCTTTGTTTGATGTTTGTCTCTACAAAATCAAAATAGTGTCTGGAGTATCACAAATGCTCAATGAATTTTATAAGCTGTTGAATGGAGGATGACTATTATTTTGATATGAATAGTTCTAGACCTACCTTTGTTTGTATTTTTTGTGTTTGTTTGTTTCTAGGAGTCTAGTTTTAAGAATGCTCCTAAGTTAAATAATTCTACCTGGATTATTTGATTGTACTTTGTATTAAATGCACACACACACATGCATGTGTGTATACACATATGTACACCCACACACTACTAGCTGGCCTTTTTCCAACTTCTCAGAAGTCATTACAAATGTTCTATTCAATTTGTTTGTTACTCACTTCCCTTTAGCTAAAGGGCACTCTCATCTTTTTCATTTTTGGTTTTGCAGTTTTAGATATTATTTATTGACTTCCAACGAGGGACCCTCTTTTGTACGACCACAAATCTATTTCCTTTGCTACTGCCTGTGAGGCAAATAATACTATTTTTCAATTTTTCTAACAACTTTTAGTAAATTTCTTTTGTAATTTTTCCTTGGAAAATTGTTTTCTCTGAATACAGCCTGAGAAATAATTGCGTTCACACACAAGAAAAAAAATTTAATTCGAGTTGGGGGGAGGGGAAGGAGGGAGAGGACATGGGGAGGATGGCAGGGCATTGGTGTGCCCTCACCTAATGGGCACAATGTAAGGGTGTGCAGCACATCCCTGTATAAGGGGCACAACTTCAACAGGGTTTTATCTGACATACCCAAACATTGCAACCTAATCATTTGTGCCCTCATCTTAATCCAAAAATTAGGATAAAATCATGTTCAAACTTGGAGGAATGATAGGTAGACTAAAATTAAAATAATACATTTAGAAATTAGAAAGAAACTCAGAGATAAAAAACAAATACTATAATTGAAAATAAGTGATTTTCAAACTTGAAAGGGTACAGTGGGGTAAGAACCCAGGAGTCTACTCAGACATCCCTTTATCTCCATCAATGACCTTTAAAACATTTGTGTGTAATCCTAATGATTTCACTTAAAATCTTCACTGGAAAAATAAGATTCTGGGTTTTATTTTGTGTTTTGGGTTTTTTTCGGCCGGGGCTGGGTTTGAACCTGCCACCTCCAGCATATGTATCCGGCGCCCTACCCTTTTGAGCCACAGGTGCCGCCCAAAAAATAAGATTCTGAATAAATGATTAAATAACTATTCACCTACTCAAATGATCTTTTGTACAATATTGAAACAAAATTTTTCTTTATTATTTTTGGCCTGACTCTCTGTAGTTGAAAGGCTTTGAAAAAAGATTTGCATGTGTGGAAATGGAATAAGATTATTTCATATAAGTGAAAAGATTTTAGTTCCAGACTTTTATAAACTCATCCTACTTATCCAAATTGATTTCCTGAACTACCCCTCATCAAAAAAGGATGAATCAGGGCAGATCAGCAGGTGTGCCCCTTCTCCTCTTTCTAACAGCATCCCCATCCCCGTGCAGAGATGTTTAACTGGCTTCATACTAGGTCCCTTTTTATTTTTTTACTTGAACCTTATTTTTTTTTAACGACCATTTAACGAAGTGGGCATTAGGTTTAACTAATATCTAGATCTTCTTGAAAAGTCCGAGATTCCACTACATTGGTTATGCATCTCCAAAAGCACACAAGTGACTGGAGGTGAGTATTCGTTTCCCATTTATTTATTTATGTATTTATTTATTTTTGACACAGAGCCTCAAGCTATCTCCCTGGATAGAGTGCCATAACGTCACAGTTCACAGTAACCTCTAAATCCTGGGCTTAAGCGATTCTCCTATCTGAGCCTCCCAAGTAGCTAGGACTACAGGTGCTGCCACAACGCCTAGCCATTTTTTGATTTGTAGTTGTCACTGTTTGGCAGGCCCAGGCTGGATTAGAACTGGCCAGCTCTGGCGCATGTGGTTGGTGCCTTAGCTGCTTGAGCTACATATGCCAAGCCACTTATTTCCCTTTTAATCCTAGAAAAAGTCATGCACTATATAGAGTCCATCCCACTAACAACCCCCCCCACACACACACACACACTATCCCTACCTTTGGTGGCTTCACTATATAGGCAAGTGGCACAACTAGGAATTCAGCCATTCTTGTTTAGTCATGATTCCCAATTTCCAAACTGGAATGACTGCCATTTTCCTCCAAATATTTAAATCCTACAGATTTCTATGTCTTGTGCACACTTATGTATACTTAAGAAATCTTTGATGTCTTTTCTTATCATCAATGGTAGGTATATGCCAGAATAAGTATTTTTACTCCATATTTATGGAGAAGATGCTGATAGCTATGCACAAGAGTTTTCTTTTATTTTTGTTCTCCTATTTTATCAATACGGTAGTATAGTAAGATTTATTATTGTTTTATATATATTCACTGAATATTATTTTAGTCACTCCCTACTTTCTAAACTAACTATACCAGTACATCATAAAGATGGAACAAGAGATTCAATTTAAATAGTACTTAAATAGTCAATTGTTTTCAAAGAAAGAAAAACACTGCTGAAAACAATGTCAAAGGACACTAGGCTGTGCGGAAATGGAGCCGATTCTGTGTGCTCAAACACATGGAGAACTGTCACTTATGCAAATGTGGCCTGGGACCTAAATTTGGTATTCAGGGCGAGAAAGAAACTTGAATTTCTAGTCATAATCATGTGAACTCATGAGAGCAAAGGATGCTGGAAGGATGCTGGATTGTAGACCACTATAAATATTCCTACTCTCAACTCTCGTATTTTAGAAATAGGATTGTTCATATGATTTCTCTCTCTCTCTCTCTCTCTCTCTCTATATATATATATATATATATATAATATTCATCTATCTAGATCTAGATCTATATATACATATATTTATATACATATATAGAGAGAGAGAGGTAGATAAGGGTATAGATATAGATATATAGGTATATAGCTATATATATAGAGAGAGCTTACTTTTTGAGACAGAGTTTCACTCTGTTGCACTGGTGTCATCATAGAACACAGCAACCTCAAACTCTTGGGCTCAAGTGAAATTTTTGCATCAGCCTCCCAAGTGGTTGGGACTATAGGTGCCTGCCCCAGTGCTTGACTAATTTTTCTATTGTTATTATAGACAAGCTCTTGCTCTTAGTCAGCTGGTATCCAACTCCTGAGCTCAAGGGATCCTCCTGCTTGGCCTCCCAGAGTGCTACCATACCCTACCTGTTTAAAGAATTTCTATGAGGGACTCTAGACTTCTCTTATGACATACCTATGACCATTTTATCCAACTATTACTTAGGTGTGCCAATTAATGTCTTTACATAGGAGAAAATCATGCTCATGTTCCTGATCTTTCTAATATTAAATAATAAAATATTAATTATTCAAATAGAAATGGATAAGTCATCAATAAGATAAGAATTAAAAAGACACTACACTTTAGATTTAATAAATCACGGGTTATAATAGGAGATTGTAGTTGAAGAATAAATGACATCCAATTTTAAATAAATTCTGATAATGACATCTACAGGTTTTTAATTATGGCTCATGAAGTAAAAAATAACTTTTCTAGAAGAGTATTCTGAACTTCAATGATTAATGAAAACAATTAAGAAACCTTAGCTATTTATCTGTATTGCAGATGTTTAAAAACTAATTCTTCTTTTTTTTTTTTTTAGCCAGGGCTCGGTTTGAACCCACCACCTCCAGCATATGGGGTCAGTGCCCCACTCCTTTGAGCCACAGGTGCTGCCCCTCAAAACTAATTTTTTAAATCTAAAATATATGTAAGTCTATAGGCTCAGCTCATTTTCATATGCAAAAGTTATTTCTTGATTGGTCATCATTTCCCCATCTTGTTCTAGGTGCCACAGAGACAGAGGTGAGCCAGACATACTGTCTCTATTCTAATGGAGCTGCATTGCTGCACAGAGTGCAGAAAATCAAATGGAAACAGTTCATGGAGAAAGTAATTTAAATAGTAATATCTGCCTAAGAAAAAGTAAGCTATGCTAACTACAATGGGTGTTAAAAATTATAAATTAGATGGGCAGGGAAGGCCCCTGAGTCTGTGATGTTTCACTGAGTTTTCAAATGCACAGAAGGTATAAGAGATGTGAATTCTCAGAGAAGAGAAATATGGACAATGAAAGTTCATTCACTTACTTCTTTATCCTGAGAGTGATTCTTGGGCATAGTGTGTGTGCATGTGCACTGAGGTGCCAGAAACTGTTCTGGGCAGAGCAGAGACTTCAGTGAGCAAAATAAACTTTCCTGCTTTTCTTCTAATAGTAAGACAATAATAAACAACTGAATAAATATGTTAAATGCTGATACTTAATAGAAAAAACAATGAGCAGAGCAGGGGACAAGAAGTACTGGGCGTGGGCAGGAATGCAACTTTAGGAAGAATGGCCCAGAAACGGTGATATAAATCAAACCATGAAGGGTATGAGTCAGCAGACACAGAACGCTATGGAAAGGGAGTGGTGGGGTACCTTCCAGGTATAAGTGATATCAATTGAAAATGCCCCTCCCCATGATAGAAATTCTCTGAAGAATTAAATGGACACCCAGGAACTCAATGAGTCTAACGCAGAGTGAGGAGGGTGAGAAAATAAATAGGGCAGACAAGTAACAAGGGATCCCTCATTTGAGTCTGGTAAACCATTGTTAGGGCTTTGGCTTTTTACAATAAGATGTGAATACATTGGAAGTGGTTACACAGAGGGATAACACGCTCACCTAGGTTTAAAACAATTACTCAGGCTGCTGGCTGAGAACAGACTGACCGGAAGCAAAGGCCAAATTGGGAAGAAGAGTGAAGAGGCTGTGTAGTAATTATCTAGGTAAGAAACGTCAATAGCTTTGTGCCAACAATGAAGGTGATGAGAAGTGGCAGGAATCTACATACATGTGGAAAGTCCAAAGGAAAGGATTTGTTGACAAGTTGAACATTTAAAATGCTAATTCATTTTAACCTGAAAATATTTTTAATTATAGGATGCAGTTGTTCAGCAAAGCATTTCAATTGGAAATCCAGAGGTGCACCATTGATTATCACTGTCAGATAATTTTATTCTTTAGTTTACCCAATAAGTCATTCCTGAGCATTTACTACATGTCAGGGATTTTTGCAGGACTTAAGTACATAGCCTAAATAAAATAGATTTTATGAGCATCTATTCACAGATTTTCATTCTAGAAGAAAAAAAATTGCGAAAACTACTTAATAACTGTTTGAAGATTGGCAAATATAACTACAAACGTAGGAAAAGTTCTAGGATTCTCATGAATTTACATGAATTTATTTAAAAATTACATAAAAAGAATGACATGTTATGGGTATAAATCATTTTCGGCTTCATCTATTTCTCCTTAAAATGAGCTACACCAAAAGGGCAGAAAATGAATAACTCATAGGCATCCTAAGTTTGACTTAAAAGAAAGTCACAGAACATTAAACATGATCCAATTAAAAATACTATGGAAATCTTCTGAAAAATGACTTTACTTTTACTCAAAAGCTTTATAATCCTCTCAAACATGTGAGTTCATTGATCTCGGGGTCCTTTATCAATGGAGAAATAGTTCAATGCACCTGTCAAGAGTGAATCTAAAACCTTATAAAGCCATGGGGAAAAATCAAGTTTGCTATTCTATTCCTTAAACTGCAAGTTTCAAGGTCAGAATGTTTTGATGTCTTTGAATGAAGTTTATGGTTTTGTGAGCTAATAGAACTCAGAGTTGGTTTTGCTAGTGTGTTTAAATACAAAAACAATCCATGCAATCACCCTTCTCGGCATCTGTCCACCCAATATTCTCATGCCAATTTTATTTTTTTTATTAAATCATAAAGAGGTAGAACATGTATACATTAATGCATTTATGGAGTACAATGTGCTGATTACATATGTAATTTGGAATGCTTACATCATACTGGTTAATATAGCCCTCTCCTCATTTACTTAATTATTGTGTTAAGACATTTATACTCTATACTTAATAGATTCAACATGTACCCTTGCAATATGCACCACAGATGTGATACTAATTTTATACCAAACATTGATTATATACTAAGTCAGGCCCCAGGAAAATGTCTCAAATTTTTTTTTCATAATCTGGGGATCAGGTTACATTAACATCAACCAAATTTCATATTTATGGAAATCCCTTCATATCTCCTTAATATGTATTGTTTTAAGCAGTCATTTAAACAAATTGTGTCCCATCACTTGTCATGGATTGAACATTTGGAAAAATATTTCAGATCCATATTGTCACTCATATTCACTTTTGCCCAAAAAAATTACTTAGCACTTTCCTATGTAAAAATTATGAGAGAGTGACTTTTGAAATACTTTTCCAATAGATATATATATAGATAATAACAATTTACACAAACTTTTCCAAGAATAATTTAGCATTATAAAACAGAAATGTTTAAGCAATCTATGACTTGACTCAGAAAATTTCTGAAAAGAACATATGCATTAGTTTGCTATAGGGATATTATAACAAGGTACCCCAGACAGGGTGGAGTATACAACAGAAATTCATTACTCACAGTTTTGGGGGCTAGAAGTATGAGATTAAGGTGCTCCATGGTTGGGTCCTTCTGAAGGCTGTGAGGGAAGGATCTGTTCCCAGCCTCTCTATTTAACTACTTGGCGATGGTCTTCTCCCTATGTTACTTTCCATTCTTTATAAATTATCTTTCTTCTATGCCTGTCCCTGTGTCAATTTTTCTCTTTGTATAAGAATTACCAATCATATTGGATTAGGTGCCATTTTAATGACCTGATTTAACTTGATTAGGTCAAGTTAAATGTCTGTAAAGACCTTATCGTTAAATAAAGTCAGATTCTGAGCACCCGAGAGTTAGAATGTCAACATATACATATTGGGGAGATAGAATTTAACTCATAACTATTAATATATATCATTACATATGTCTATTTTAATGTAGCATCTTCAATAAGGCAAAAACTTATAAGCAAAAAAGTTAAACATACATAGGTATAAACATAAATGACTAAATATAGCATGACATATGCAAAGGTTGCTATAAATTCATTAAAAACACTTAATGTGTATGTAGATAGATAAATATAAATATAAAACATGTCAAAATATTTTCCTTCACAAAAAGAAGTAATATTAATCATGCCTACCTATAAGGAGTAGATCTAGGAATGAAAAGACTCATGGAAATTTTATATCAATGGCATCAACAAAACCTTGGCCATAATTTTTCTAAGTACTATGAAAAGGATAAAGACTAAGAAAGACAACAAATTAAAATTTAACTTCTCCAGTGAATCAATCAATATGGGAATCAAAGCAAAGCATTTTCTGATATGATTAACTTATATTAAAAAAAAAACAATAATAATGTCTTTTTTATAATACAAAAAGTTCAATTTTTACATTTTTAGCAAGATGGATTTTATTAGCATTTTAGCATTTTGTTCAATGAATACTAGGGTTGTGGGTTCAGGAGCTCTTATTTCTAACTTCTCTAGGTTAGGAGTAATAAGCAGTTGCTTACAAACAGACACACACAGGTTGAGCTAGCTACTGAGTGTCAATGTGGTCAATTAGGACACAGAAGCAAATTGAAGTAACATCAAGCCTTTACTCACTTACTGTGATAGTGCAGGTAAGAGACAAAAATAAAAGCTCCAGCTCTCTAGCTTCTCTATAGGACGGCACCACGGGAGGATCACGAGACAGGCAACACAGATGGATACAACTCTCTCACTGCTGAGGAATCCCAAACAAAAATTCCTTTCTTTTTATTTGTCAAGAGGAAGTAGAGGGAGGAAGTTAAGGGTAGAAAGTTCTGCAGGCAAAGTCAGGAAACTTGCCATAGGGAAGGCCTCTGGTAAGGAGTCCTCTGAGTGGAGGCACCTGGGCTGGAACTGTAGCTCTGTGTATGTGCATGCTGACCAGGGCTTGAATCCCTGACTGAAATTCCCTCCAATAAACTGTAATGCCTTGTCTATGCACAGTGTCCCAGGTGAGGTTGGCACCTTTCCCCATGAGGTTCTCCAAGCAAAGCCTTGTAATTGCCTATGGTTGGGCCTGAAGGATCACAAACAGAATTTTGGCCTGAATCTATACTCTTCTTAAAGCAATTAAAACCAAGATTGGTGCAAATGCTATATAAGTACTAGTGTATAAGTGCAAATGTTTACCAGCATATGCATCAAAATGGGTAGAAATGATAGGAATCTTGACGTTAATCTTGTATTAAAAAATTTTGCTTTATAAAAAGTATATATAATCGAGGAGGGAGAAGAGATATTAGACGATCATAAATGAAAAACAAAGGTACTTGAGGCAGTTACAAAAGTTTTGTGAATATTTTCAACTGAAAATTTTAATCCAACTCTTTGACTTTAAATATTCATAAATTGAGATGCAGAGAAATTAAATTACTTTTTGCTTACTTTAGAGAACTAAATGAGCTAGAAATAAGAACTCCTGACCCCAACTTTAGTAGTTATTGAATAGAGTTTCATCTTGCTAAAAATTTAAGAATTGTACTTTATTGAAATTATCACCTTAATTGAATTTTACATGTAGTAATTTTTTAATATTCCTAAAAATTAACTCGAAACATCTATGTAGAGAATGTCCCTCCTTAAACCTCTTAAAATTATCTCTTTTAGACTAGCAAATAGAATTCACACGGTTTCATATCCAATAATCCTCCGCTTAATATTTTACACAGAACACACATCTAGATTCAGGGTAATCTAGTACTTTTAAAAGCCAATAAGATAAGTATATATGGGGGAAGTGACTCGAATCTGAAAATAAACTTGAAAAAATCAATAATATACTGATTATAATGAGGAGAAAAGAATCAATAAAAACCTGACTTTTAAGGATTCTACAATAGTTTCGGATTCATTTGCAGTACTGAATCAGATAACTGTGAGTCTTCTGGTTTTCTTTCATCAAAATTATCCTGTCATTTTCCATTAAGAATATTTAATGGAGGGTGGCGCCCGTGGCTCAAAGGGGTAGGGCACGGACCCCATATGCCGGAGGTGGCGGGTTCAAACCCATCCCTGGCCAAAAAACTTCAAAAAAAAAAAAAGAATATTTAATGGATATATTCAAATTATGAATATTCAAATTATGGGCACTTTTTTTTTTCAACAATTTTTACTTGCTTTCTCAGTCTCAATAGAGAACACGAGATAAACTAAAATAACAAAAAAGGTTGTTTATATTTTAGGCAACATCAACTTAATATTTTTAAATGTACACAATTGAACATTCAATTGGGAAATATGTATTTTAAATAAAAAATGTTGGGCAAACTTTCTAAAGTGTTGTTTATCAATCTCTTTTGAAAATGATGTCTTTCAGCATATAAACAATATTGTTCAAAAGATTTCTAAGGTTTAATAAAGAAATGTGTCCATCTAGTTGGTATTTTTATAGAGTCTATGTATTACTTATGCTATTAATTGATCTCATGCTATGTAAGGATAAATATTAACAATGTACCAATTTTCAAAAACTATCAATAAATATATTCTAATTATTATTCATCAGCATATTCTACAACAGTCATTATGGGAAATTGCAAACAGATATAACTGGCATCTTTCCTATATTTTGAGTCTTTCTTTAAATATTTACAGGAATTTTTGATATAGGCAAAAGCAGTTGACAGTCCATATTAAAAAGAGAGATTTAAAATTGCATTTGATGTATGTAAGCTGAAATGGTACTCCTTGTTTCATTTTGAACATTTTTCTAAAATGAAAACATTTGCAATTTTTACTTTTCAAATATACTGAATAATTGAATTGTATTAGCATGCTATGAAAAGATCTTGTAAGAAGGTATAGAAATAATTCCATTGCATTTTATTAATATCAGAAAAGTTAAGAGATTACATTTGCTTCTATACTAAAAGCACAATCTTATACAAACAGTAAAGAACCAGAGTTTTTCTCAATACAATAAATGGATTGTTTGAAAACATTACTTTTGTTTATGAAAGTTAGTTATACATCATGTCTAAAGCATTTGACTTTCTATTTTTCAAAAATATATACTTATCTGGATCTTGGATAATATCTGTAAAAGCAAAATAAAAAAATAGACAAAACTTCTAAGCATTTGAACATCCACATCTACATACATCCAGCAAATTATGAGGAACTAGTTATTTTGTGTTTCCATAACAAAAAATCCAATAGATATAGTCTTTTACTTCTATAGAAGTGTCTTTGGAATTGCACATGATGACGTTGGATAATTTCATCATACAAAACTCAGGGTTTAAATAAAATGCAGTTGCTGGTGGTTGTTCCAAACATCATACATTTATTTTTTCCCTTAAATCTATTTGAGGTTTCTGCATGTGGGTGGAAGAAGGAGTACCCATGTGTTTTAATGTCTTAGATTTTTAAGGAGTGTTATTTGTTTTAGATGAATCAAGACACAAATTTTGTCAAGAGCTTTGTGACTAACATTTTGAATCTCTGAAAATCATTTTTCTCATTTGTAAAAGTCCAATAATGTCTGATCAAGGTTTTCTAAATTTATTTAAAAGTTTTTATCTGAAATAGAATGATATATTATAAATTATATATTAAACATATAATAATTGTTGTACTTCCCAAGTGTGATAATATGTTTCCTACTTTTAAAAAGTATATTGATAGTTAAATGAAAAAAATAAGCAGTTTTACCATATGTACTGGCCCAAAAGTTTTCTTGTGAAATCATCTAATTGTTCTTCAGTGATTAAAACAGGAATTCCATCTCAATTGTGAAAAGACTCTTAGATTACTTTATGCTTTGATTTTAACATAAACATGTATTTCTAAATGTGTCAGACATGAAGGCGTTTAACATCAGACCTTTTCTACGCATTGAAATAGCAAATTCATTTTTAAATGCTCATGTTCATGTTCACTTATTATCTCTTTCCTGGAATCCAGATAGATACATTGTAATTATTTCTAATTTGAGGTCATGAGGCTAAAGACCAGAATGAATTTTCCTTATATAATCAGTATAGAAATTAATAAAGTACATACATATTAGATAATTTGATCCATCCCAATACATGTGTGTCAAATTCAGTCAAGGACTGACACATCTGCTCTGCAATCTGTATCAAAGATGACTTTTGAGCAGCTCTACTAGAGGACATTTTCAAGGAGGCAAGTTGATCAAAGTATTTATTTTCCCTGGATTCTAACACAAAGCAACATCAAATAATCTTGCTTTGCTGGTTTGGTTTACTTTCATGCTTTGAACTAGAAATATAACACACTAAGCCTTTGTGTCCTGAAGTAAAATTATGAGTCTTTTCTCCAGAATACACTTGAAGAAACTCATGAATAGTTGAAGAAGACATAGATGAAAGTATTTTTCTTGCTTCTCTACTGAGTGATATTTTTGTAATCTTGAGTTTTTATAGCTTTAGACAGATAAAACATGTCTGGTTTTAATGTATGTATTGGTTATAACTTATATGCTTAATCAGTTTGAGCTTTACATAAAATAAGCTTAAAGGTGCTCGTTATGTAGTCAATTGTTGTAAAAAACTCAATAATAAAGAGCATGTAGATTTAAAAATACATAAGAAATATCCCAGAGATCATCTGAATTTTTCATTTAACTTCTTGTATGCGAAGAATAGCTCCTTAGGATTTTTCTTTGTGTGTGTGCACAAAATATCATCAGTTACCTGATCTAAGAAATGTTATGACTAGAAAGGCTACTGCTGAAATTAGTTGCATTAGTGAACTTGTGACCTTTGTAAATTGTTACATTAGTATTTATATTTCTATTATTTTATTATAAATATTATTATTATTATATATATCAATTTTTTACTTTTGAAAAAAAAATTTTTACCCAACAAATTTAATTATACATATGTATGTGGCACAATGTGATGTTTTAAATTTATGTATACATTGCAGAAACATTCAATCAAACTAATTAACAAATTTATCACCACAACATCTTTTTCTCCAGGGAGAAGGCTTAAAAATTTATTCTTCCAACCATTTTGAAATAGCAATACATTATTATTAACTATTGTCACCATGGTGTACAATAGGTCACAAAACTTACTCTTCCAGTGCAACTAAAACCTTCAACACTTTGGTTGACGGCTTTTCTTTTCCTATCCTGCCCCTGCCCATATTTCTCGTAACCACCTTTTGCTATTGATGAGATCAACTTTTACAGACTGTACATAACAGTGAGATTTATAATGCCTGTTTTTCTGGGCCTGGTTTATTTAAATTAACATAGTGTACTTCAGTTCCATTCATATAATCACAAATGACAGAATTTCCATTTTTTTCAGGGCTATATGGTATAACATTGTGTATATGTACATACCACATCTTCTTCGACCATTCATCTGTTGATAGACATTTAGGTCATTTTCATAACTTGGCTGTATAAGTAATGCTGAAATAAACATTAGAGTTCAGGGATCTTCCTGACACATAGATTTCAATTTCTTGGGGTATATAGTCCAAAGTGGGATTGCTGGGTCATACTGTAATTCTATTTTTAGTTTTTTGAAGAACTTTCATACTATTTTTCAAAATAGCAATGCTAGTTTACATACCTACCAATACTGTACAAAGGTCCTTTTTCTGTACATCCTCATTTGTTATATTTTGCTTTTTTGATAATAGCCAACTCAAATAGCCATTGAATATTTGAATGATTGATTATCACTATCATTCAAAGTGATAATATTTCACTTTGGTTTAATTAGTATTTCCCTGGTGATGAGAAATATTGAGCATTTTTTTTCAAATATCTCTTGGTCATTTGTGCCTCTGAGAAATGTGTAGTCAACTCCTTTGCTCATTTTTTAATGGGGTCATTTGTTTTCTTGCTATTGAGTGGATTATGTACTTTGGATATTAGTCCATTACCAGAGGTATAGTTTATAAATATTTTTTCCTAATCTGTGGATACTCTTTTTTCACTCTGTCAACCATTTCCTGTACTGCGTAGAAGCTTTTTAGTTTTATGGAATCATATTTTTGCTGTGTTTGCAGGTGCTTTTGAAATCCTTTTCAAAAAATCATTACCCAGATTAATGTTGTGGAAATTTTAGCCAATGCTTTCTATTAGTAATTTTACAATTTTAGGCTTTATCGTTAAGCCTTTTTTATCCATTTTAGTATATTTTTGCAGATGCTTTGAGGTAAGAATCTAATATTGTTTTGCATGTGGATATCCCAGTAGCATTTATTGAAGTGTTCCCCATTGAGTGCTCTTGGCAACTTTGTTAAACATCAATTCACTATAAATATTTGGGGGATTTGTTTTGTTTTGTGTTTTGAGCTTTCTATTCTGTTCCAGTGGTAAATGTCCCTATGGGCTGGTCCCTTGCTATTTCGACTACACTAGTTTTACATCACATTTTGAAATGAGGAAGTGTGATGACTCCAGCTTTTTTTTTTTTTTTAATTGGGCTTGTTCAAGATTGCTTTGGCTATTGAGGGTCTTTTCTGGCTACATATGAACATGAGGATAATTTTTTCTATTTCTAAAAGAATTGACATTTCAATGTTAATTAAAATTACAATGAATCTGTAGATCACTTTGGGTAGTATAGACATTTTAACAATATTAATTCTTCCAGTCCATAAAAATGGGATGTTGTTCCATTTATTTGTGTCTTCTTTAATTACTCTCATCAGGATCTTATAGTTTATCATATACCTATCCTTTATCTCCGTGGTTAAATTTACTCCTAAGTATTTTATTTTATTTTATTCTATTGTAAATGAGATAGCTCTTTTTTGGACAGTTTGTTGTTAGCGTATAGAAATGTCACTGGTTTTTATAAATTGATTTATAACCTGAAATTTTACTGAATTTGTTTATAAGTTCTAACAGTTTTCTTGTGGAGTTTTTAGGTTTTTCTATAAACAAGATCATGTCATCAGCAAACCAACAATTTAACTTCTTTTCTGATATGGATGCTTTATCTTTCTTTCATTTTTTTTTTCTATTATCTCTTGCTAGGACTTCCAGTCATGTGTTGAATAGAAGTGGTAGGAATGATTACCCTTCTCTTATTCCTGGTCTCAGAGGAAAAGCTTTCAAATTTTTACCATTGAGTATAATGTTAGCTGTGAGCTTGTCATGTATAGCCTTTATTTTGTTGAACTAGATTCCTTCTATACCTACTTTTCAAGACTTTCAATCACAAACAAATGTTGTATTTTGTCAAATGCTTTCTGCATCTACTAAGATGCAAGATCAAAATAAAATATAATAGAAAGTAGAAAAACATCAACACATATAATAGTTGGTTATCTGAAAAGACATAATCAACAAATCTTTGTATAGACTGACAAAGAAATAAATAAAATAAATAAAACTTAAATAAAATAAGACATGAAGGAGGAGACTTTACAACCAATACCCCAGAAATACAAAAATCCTAGGAGGTCACCGTGTACTGCACAACTATACAAGTATACCAACCACTTAGTTCACCTAGAGAAAATGGGTGAATTCCTAGAAACGTGCAACCTACCAAGACTGGATCAGGAAGAAACAGAACATCTGAAAAAAACAAATACAAATTAAAAGACTCAATCAGTAATAAAAACATCTGAAAAAAACAAATACAAATTAAAAGACACAATCAGGCTTTTCCTGTCAAAGAAAAGCCCATTTTTTTCAAGAATGCTGGGATGATTTAACATACAGAAACTATACACCATGTTAACAAATGAAGGCCAGAACAATCACACAAAAATCTATCCTTATAAAAGGTTTAAAATAAATTGTACTTCTTTAATAATAAAAATTATTATTATTAGATTCAACATCATTATTTTTCATGCCAATTTTAAGTACTAGGATAATGAGACACAGCAATTAAATTTGCTTCTTTGATCATCTCTCTTCTTTGAAATAGCCTGAATACTCATCTTCTTATACTGGTATTGGGAATTCCATGAAGACACAGATGGTTGGTTGAATTCTAGGCCAACAGTTTGTGGTGCTGATAGAAGACACAAGAGTGTGTGCATTTCCTGTCTTAATTCCCAACTGCAATCACTTATTTAAAGACCTTAGTCTGGTGACAAAAGAAAGAGCTAAAAAAAGTGTTGGATTTGGTAATGCCTTGGTAATGTCAAGAGCTTGTCCTCATGTAGGAAGTTATGGCAAGCTTGGCTTTTTGCGAGAACATATGGTCACCCATCTTGTACCCCTAAAAATACTTCTTCAAATTTATTTGTAGTCTTTCGAAGAAAAATTCAAAATGTCCCATAGACTTTTAATATTATCACTTACTACTTTGTGGTACAAAAATTAACTGCCTTTGTTCATGGTAAACGTGATAACTGATGAAAAAAAAATACAATGATAGAGATCTCTCAAGAAGTCACTAGCAAGGTAAGAATATGAATTAATATTATGCCAGACAATATTTGCCATTAAATAGCACTGACTGAGGTCCAGAAACTTATGTAAAAATCACAGTAAACTCAATAAACTTGGTAGTAAGATCATGTTGAATGTCCATGTATTTTTTTTAATTTATTTACAGAAAATTTCTCAAATACTTCATTATATTTTTATATGTATAATTTTTATTTCTCTGGGTAATTCTCAAATGCTTAAAAACCTTTGACCAATAAAATGCCCATTTGCTTACTATAGTGGCATAATTTCCAGTTCTTTTTTAAAAAGTTATAGCATTATAAATGTTTCCTTTTATTTACTTATCATTTCTGATAGTTCAACATTCAGGTACTGGAGAAATAATTGATAAATTTCTTTAGGAATCTATAGATCATTCATCATTTATTCAGGAATGAAAAGGTTGTTTTAGGTGCTTGAGGTATAGCAATAAGCAGAACAGACAAAAATGCATCCTAACTTATAATTTACATTCTAGACTGAAGAACCATAAAAAAGAAAGCAAGTAATTGTCCATTAGGTGGAGGAGACAAAAATTTTGGAGGTAAAAGTTTAGAGACTGCCTAGAAAAAGTGATAGGAGTTTCCACTAAATTTTGAGTGATCACCAAAAACAAGATATTTGAGGAGAGAACTAAAACAAATGAGAGAGCTCTCCGAGAATGCAGATGGACTAAGAACATAACAGGAAGATAAAGCAGGTTCAAAGACTGGGCCAAAAGCAAGAAAAGAACAATACAGCCAGCACTTCTGGTGTGGAGTGAGCAAGGACAATTAAGACAGAGGTGGAAGTCACAGAGGTAGCGGTGGACAAATCCTGTCAGGTTTGATTGTTTTTGGAAAAACAATTCCTTTTATTATGAAAAAGACAGGAAGCCAGTGGAGAGTTTTAAGCTCTTAACCTACAAGATCTTAAAGCATCATTCTGCCTGCGATAGTGTAGACAGACCAAGGTTGGTATGGCAGGGGCGGGAAGTGCAGCGAGCACTTGAAAATTCCACACAAGACAGGATGGTGACTTGGGCAATCAAGTAGGTAGACTCTGGCTGCGTTTGCAGGATTTGGTATGCATTCCATGTGGAGATGGGGGAGAAAGATTAAAATCAAGAAGGACTCCAAGAGTTTTTGGAGTGAGTCTCTGTGGAATAGAAGACTGACTTTAGGATGGAAAGAAGAGAAATCTTCAGTTTGGTTTTGAACATGTTAGTGTGGGATGCCTGCTATAAAATATGAAAGCAGAGTGCCCAGCTAACATTTGGGATTGTGCAGAGTCCTGGGAGAGGACTTTATATCCCTTAGGTGGGATATGGTTAAGTTTCCATGAATGCGTAGACACCAGTTTCAAACTTGTGACTGCATGAGATCACTTGGAAAGTGAGTGGAACTAAAAAAGAAAAGAGCTCCAAGGACTCTTCAGGACACATCAAAAGTAAAAGACCAGGGAGATGATGATAACCAGACTGAGAGAAATTAGCTAGGGAGGTCGCAGGAGAATCAGAATGACTCTTGGTAACTGAGATGCATTTTACATGATTTAATCCTCTCCATTTATTTTTTCATAAAAGAAATTCATCTTAAAACATACTCTGAGAGGGCAGCACCTGTGGCTCAGTGAGTAGGGCACCGGACCCATATACTGAGGGTGGCAGGTTCAAACCTAGCCCTGGCCAAACTGCAACAAGAAAAAAATAGCCGATCATAGTTAGTCCCAGTTTCTCAGGAGACTGAGGCAAGAGAGTTGCCTAAGCCCAGAAGCTGGAGGTTGCTGTGAGCTGTGATACCATAGCACTTTACCGAGGGTGACAAAATGATACTCTGTCTCAAAAAAAAACACTGAGAAAATACTGTGAAAGCCAGTATTCCCATGAAAATAAGGTTTTTTGGTCCTTATTAAAGTACATACCATTCCATTTCAAATAATTATTTTTGGGGGAAAATTTTCTAAAATCTTAAATAAGATTAATTAGCTCAATTATACACAAAGCAAAACCAAAAACAAACCAGTAATGGGGGATAGTAAACACCTTAAAGAACAAAAAGAAAGGTTTAAAAATGGGGGGAAATAGGAAAAATATTTAATTAGCTTTCTTTGATACACATACCCAACCGTAACGGAGGTGACAGAGGTCATCTCATCATGATTAACCATCTCATTACAGCCTAGCAAAAAAAATGAGGTTATCATGACCAAAAGATTATGAATCGGATGTTGAAATTATTCACCATTGTGTCTTTGATAATTTCCTCTCTCACATTATGTTTTTTTCTCTCTTTCTGGCACTGCTATATAATAAAAATCAGACTCTTCTTAAACCAGAACACAGCTTTTCTCAAATGATTTACATATCACTTACTTCTCAGCTCTACTGTCCAAAAAAGGTAATCAGTTTTATCCCCCAGACAAAAATCTTAATTCTATAGGCAATTCTAATCATTAATATATTTTAAGTTCCTAATATAAGTGCTTATTGTTTCGTTTTCACAATAAGCCAGTTATTTCGAATTGAAACCTTTGCAAACTGAGTATAATGTTTCCACAATTGTCATATGCATTTGTCTTAATATAGGTTTTTATCCTTAGTGCTATTATCCTCAGTTATCTCACAGTCCTTGGTTTTCTGAGCACAGTTCTGAAAGTTGAACCACTGCGAGCTCTCAGTTGAATGTTTCTCCTGGAGTTGTGTAATTTCTTGATCGTAGGAATTGGAATATATTTCAATAAATTAAAATACACCAATTTCCATTTATATGAACATATAATGAGCAGGAAGACTGGTCATCAGCATTTAAAATGCACAAAAAAAAATTTATAAAATGCCTCTATATGTATGACTTAAATATATAAATAAAATACACAGGAATGTGCTGAAAACAATGCTATTGGCATCTTCTGGGTGATAGTTCTAAATGTAATCACTTTCTCCTCTTCAAAGGTAAGCTGTGTTTTAAAATTTTATGTAATCACCCATATGCCTTCTTAAAAGTTATAGCCTATATACCAAAGCTCTAGAAAATCTACAGTTTAGTGTTTTATATTTTCAAACTATAAATACAATACAACATTTATTCTGCTACACTTACTTGTTTTTCACTTTCTGGATGTATATTTGTGAAATTCACAACTGTTTTTTTAATTCCTAGCTCATTGTCCAGCAAACTATGGCCGATAGACCAAATCTGACTTGAAATCTGTTTTGTTTTACAGCCCATGAGCTACCTATTTTTTTTATATTAAAGTTATGTTTTCTTTTGACAGAGAACATACATGATACTCAAAGTCTAAAACGTTTACTGTTTTACATTACAGAAAAGTTGATTCAGCGCCTGTGGCTCAAGTGGCTAGGGCGCCAGCCACATACACCTAAGGTGGCGGGTTCGAATCCACTCCGGGCCCACCAAACAACAATGATGGCTGCAACCAAAAAATAGCCAGGCGTTGTGGTGGGCACCTGTGGTCCCAGCTACTTGGGAGGCTGAGGCAGGAGACTCACTTAAGCCCAGGAGTTGGAGGTTGCTGTGAGCTGTGATGCCATAGCACTCAACCCAGGGGGATAGCTTGAGGCTCTGTCTTAAAAAAAAAAAAAAATTACAGAAAAGTTTACTAACATCTGTTCTAATATATTCGCAAGACTAAAAGATCATTCATCTCCACTATTCCAAAGCTGGTTGCTGATACCTTATTTGGTTCATTTGGTGAAGTCATGTTCTCCTGGGTATTCTTGATGATACTTATAGATATTTGTTGATGGCTGGTCATTGAAGATTTAGGTAATTTTTTTCTAAATTTTGTGATTTGGGAATAGCTTATTGGAACCCATCTTTCTTAAGAAAGCTTTCTAGCTATTCAAAGGGAATTAGGTCTTGTGTTCTTTCTTTGGTCATTGAGGCTGTATCAGCACTGGGGTCCCCAAGTCTAGTAAAGTTATGACTTTTACAGACTCCTTGGGTAAGACATGAGAGAATGTGCTAGACCACTAGGCAAAGTCTCTCATTCTCTTCCCTCATTCTCTGGGCTGGAGGCTGGAGTTGGAGGAGTGACTTGGGCACTCTCGTGCCTACCAGAGCCAGATCGCACCTGAAGCCAACCCAGACTCACCCAAAGCTTGCGGTGATGGTCGCTTGGCTACCTCTGATGTTTATTTAAAGGCCAAGGTCTCTTTAGTCAGCAAGTGGTGAATCTTGCCAGAGCGGGGTCATTCCCCTTGAGGGCAGCATGTTTCCTTCTGTCCTAGGGTGGGTCCAAGGATGCCATCTAGAAAAAGCACCAGGACTTAGTGTACTCAGGAGTCTACATCTGCTTGGTACTTTATTTTACTGCAGCTGACCTGCTACACATGTTGCAAAATAAAGTCTTCTGAATTTTTCTGTTTCCTTTCCCCGGGGGAGGAAGACTCCCTAAGCTGTACTTCTTGTTAGTGGGTGGGTGACAAAAGCACTAGCTTGGCGGCCACCACTGGTGTCTCACTGGGTCATATGCACAGCATGTTCTCTGGCTCTGAGCCAGCACAGCTATAGGAATTGCTCAAAGATTGAAGCTTTTGAGGTCCCAATGTCTTATGAATGTCGTTCTAGTCCCAGGCTGCTTTTTGTCAGCCAGTGCTGGAGTCAGCCAGAACTCAGGTTCCAGGGCAGAGGATTTCTCTGTTGGCCAGTCTGGTATGAATGCTCCCTTCATCAGGGCACTGGCAGTTTTCTGCCCTGTGCTGTGCCCTCTGTGGCAGGACAGCCCTGAGTTTCCGTGCAAAGTCCCACAATCAATTCAGTCTGTCTGCCCTGGGGATCACACTGGGTTTGCTGGTGCAGCACCACTGAGGGTTGGACATGGGTGGCATTGGCAACACATGACCATCTTTTCTCCCTGCTTCAGTACCGTTTTCCCTGATACAATGTTAAAATCAGGTAGTATGATCACTAACATGTTTGGGGGGACTTCTGAAAGGGCTTACTTGTGTGGATAGTTGTTGAATTTGGTCACCTGATGGAGGTTTCTATTGGGTCATGTTGCTCGACCTCTTCTTTTCTCTTTCCTTCTTTTTAAAAAGGAAAAAAAAAATTTCCCGTGAATTTGTTGACATTTGAAAACACCTGTAGTAGAACACCTATAGTACATCCATAGAACTAGTCCATTTTGAACAACTGAATTTAAAGTAAAACTGAAAACCTCTGTATAAGTTTTGATAACAACCATGACTATCTAACAAGATTGCAATTATAGCCCAGTTGCTTTGTTTAAGCACTGTTCTAAGCCCCATAGACGGAGTGTGCATGTGTGTGTGTACAAACATTGCGTATATGTATTTTTATTACATATTTTTTAAACCAAACTAATATTATCTCCTTTTTCACAAATACAGAATCTAACACTTAAAGAGAATAAATGAATACCGAGCAATGTCCAACTAAAGAGACATGATTTGAAACTACATCCTTCTGCTCATCATAACCATTATATGTTATTTGGTCTCTGACACAAGTTCCCAAAGAATAAGAAAAGTATCAAAAGTAGAATGCCGTAAATTCAGAGATGATGGAGCGCTGTACCTTGAAAATACAAGGAAAGTCTTGTAACATTTCCCTATTTTCACCATGTTAATTTGTTTCACCTAGTCCTCGGCGAGAGAGATTGGCAATAATATTGCAACTGCACAATGTGCTAGTAAAAGACAAATCTTTGGAAAAATACTTCATAATGTGATCTAATCTAGTCACAATTTATAAACACTTGTATTAAGGGAACATTATCTTGTACTTTAATTATGAACAAAATTTATAACCTTAGTCAAGAGTATATAAGTTAGAAAAGAAGCAGCTTCCAAAGCATTGTCCCAGAAGATCCTAATATTAATTTTCGCTTTGTCACATTGTATTATCTAGATCAAAGAAACAAACAATCCACAACTTACATTTCACACTAAAATTACATATTGGTTAAAGGGTCATATATTTTGATATAAAGATATAGGAATATTATATAGATTAGTATAAAGTAACTATTAAATATTTTAATTTATAAATGCAAATGACATAAGACTACTATAGATAATTTGTCTAAACTTTGTGATTTTTTTATTGATCTTGTTCAGGGTAATAAAATCAGGGGTGATTTTACCCCTTGAAGTGGTGGAGGGAGGGGAGATGGGTGGATGCTATTCACATTTAGTAAGTAAAGCCCAAGCATGTAGCTAAAGATTCTGCAATGCACAAGACAACTTCTTATCCCAAAGAATTGTCTGATCCAAATTCGAGTAGTTCTGAGTTTACAACAACCTTGGTCTAGTATTATATAAACAATAATACTTTTCCTGATATATCATTCATCTGGGCTGAAAGAATCTTATAAAAATACATCTGAAATAAAATTTATGCTGTCTCTTATAGAAAACCAGAACAGAATCATGAAAGGTTTAGATGTATAATGTGCTAGGCTTAAATATAAAAAATGACATTGATAGTGAAATAAATAAAATTATTTTATGATATAGACAATTCACTAACCCATACTGAATACTATATGCTTTTAGTATGTTTTATTTAACCTTATAAAAACTAACATAAAGACCAAAACAATTCAGTAAAAGAAATACCCACCATAATCACAAGCATCATACTTTACATACTTAAATCGTTACACAACATTTTTCCACTTTTTTTGTTTTTTGTAGAGATATTGTCTCACTTTATTGCCCTCGATAGAGTGCCGTGGTGTCACACAGCTCACAGCAACCTCCAACTCCTGGGTTTAAATGATTCTCTTGCCTCAGCCTCATGAGTAGCTGGGCGTACACTACAGGCGGCCACCAAAATGCCTGGCTACTTTTTCATTGCAGTTTGACGGGGGCTGGGTTTGAACCCGCCACCCTTGGTATATGGGGCTGGCACCCTACTCACTGAGCAACAGGCACCATCCAACATATTTCCACTTCTATCCTCTTAGAACACTCATGTTGTAATAAATTCTGTTGTACTGTCATTTTATCTCATAAATTGTTTCACTAATGTCCAGACATATTATCGGTTCCTTGAAACAAAAGGTAATATATTAAAAGGTAGCATTAGTATTCTATAGACATATTACGTATTTTTATTATTAAAGATTTATTAATAAATACTAGGTACTAACACATATTGTTCTGTATCTCATTTTCTTTTTTTATATATTTTTTATTAAATCATCACTGTGTACATTAATGTAGTCATGGAGTACGATGTGTTAGTTTTATATACAATTTGAAATATTTTCATCAAACTGGTTAACATAGCCTTCATGGCATTTTCTTAGTTATTGTGTTCAGACATTTATATTCTACACTTATTAAGTTTCACACGTACCCTTGTAAGATGCACCATAGGCGTGGTCCCACCAATTACCCTCCCTCCACCCATCCTCCCCTCCTTTTCCCCTCTCCTCATATTCTTAGGCTATGATTGGGTTATGGCTTTCATATGAAAGCTATAAATTAGTTTCATAGTAGGACTGAGTACATTGGATACTTTTTCTTCTATTCTTGAGATACTTTGCTAAGAAGAATATGTTCCAGCTCCATCCATGTAAACATGAAAGAGGTAAAGTCTCCATCTTTCTTTAAGGCTGCACAAAATTCCATGGTGTACATATACCACAATTTATTGATCTATTCATGGGTCAATGGCACTTGGGCTTCCATGACTTAGCAATTATGATTTGGGCTGCATTAAACATGCTGGTACAAATATCTTTGTTATAATGTGGTTTTTGGTCTTCTGGATATATACCTAGTAGAGGAATTGTAGGATGGAATTGCAGGTCTATTTTTAGTTCTCTAACTGATCTCCAAATATCTTTCCAAAAGGAACACATTAGTTTCTATTCACACCAGCAATGTAGAAGTGTTCTCTTTTCTCCACATCCACGCCAACATCTCTGGTTTTGGGATTTTGTGATATGGGCTTATCTTACTGGAGTTAGATGATATCTCAAAATAGTTTTAATTTGCATTTCTCTGATGATTA
Organism: Galagoides demidoff; assembly: GCA_963574575.1. Classification (NCBI taxonomy): domain Eukaryota; kingdom Metazoa; phylum Chordata; class Mammalia; order Primates; family Galagidae; genus Galagoides; species Galagoides demidoff. The sequence goes on from CAUYQV010080427.1 coordinate 30,408, forward strand.
AGGATGTTGAGCATTTTTTTATATATCTGTAGGACATGCACCTGTCTTCTTCAGAGAAGTTTCTCTCAAGTCCCTTGCCCACCCTGAGATAGGATTGCTTGCTCTTTTCTTGCTAATACATTTGAGTTCTCAGTGGAGAACTGGTTTTTAAACCTTTGTCAGAGACATAACCTGCAAATATCTTCTCCCATTCTGAGGGCTGTCTGATTGCTTTACTTACCGTGTTCTTGGCTATGCAGAAGCTTTTTAGTTTGATCAGGTCCCAGTAGTGTATTTTTGATGTTGCTTCAATTGCCCTGGTGGCGGGGGGGTCTCCTCATAAAATATTCTTCGCCAAAGCCAATTACTTTAAGAGTTTCCCTGCACTTTCTTCTAGTATTTTTATAGTTTCATGTCTTAAGTTTAAATCTTTAATCCAGTGAGAGTCTATTTTAGTTAATGGTGAAAGGTGTGGGTCCAGCTTTAGTCTTCTACAGGTTACTAACCAATTAACTCAGCACCATTTGTTAAATAGGGAATCTTTTCCCCACTGAATGCTTTTAATTGGCTTATCAAAGATCAAGTAATAGTAACTAGCTGGGTTCAACTTTCTACCTCTCTGTCTTTGTGCCAGTACCATGCTGTTTTGATCACTATTGATTTATAGTATAATCTGAGGTCTGGTAGTGTGATTCCTCATGATTTTTTTTTTTTTTTCTGAGTAATGTCTTGGCTATTTGAGGTTTTTTCTGATTCCACAGAAAAAAAAGTATCGTTTTTTTCGAGACCTTTAAAGTATGACAGTGGAGCTTTAATAGGGATTGCATTAAAATTATATATTGCTTGGGTAGTATGGACATTTTAACAATGTTGATTCTTCCCAGCCATGAGCATGGTATGTTTTTCCATTTGTTAACATTTTCAACTACTTCCTTTCTTAGAGTTTCATAGTTCCCTTTATAGAGATCTTTCACATCTTTTGTTAGGTAAACTCCCAAATATTTCATCTTCTTTGGCACTACTGTGAACTGGATAGAATTGACTGTTTTTTCAGCTTGACTATTGTTAGTATATATAAAGGCTACCCATTTTCAGGTGTTGATTTTTTAACCTGAGATGCTGCTGTATTCCTTAATCACTTTTAAGAGTTTTGTAGTAGAATGCCTGGTGTTTTCCAGAAATACAATCATATCATCTGCAAAGAGTGAAAGTTTGATCACTTCTGATCCTACATGGATACACTTGATTGCCTTTTCTTCCCTAATTGCAATGGGTAAAACTTCCATTATAATATTAAAGAGAAGTGGAGACAATGGGCAACCTAGCCTGGTTCCTGATCTGAGTGGAAATTTCAATTTAAGTCCATTCAATACAATGTTGGCTGTGAGTTTGCGGTAGATAGCCTCTATCAGTTTAAGAAATGTCCCTTCTATACCAATTTTCTTAAGTGTTCTGATCATGAAGGGATGCAGAATATTATCAAAAGCTTTTTCTGCATCAGTTGAGAGAATCACATGGTCTTTGTTTTTTAACTTGTTTATGTGATGAATTATATTTATAGATTTATGTATATTGAACCAGGCTTGAGATCCTGGGATAAAACCCACTTGGTCATGGTGTATAATTTGTTTGATGTGTTGTTGGATTCTGTTTGTTAGGATCTTGTTGAATATTTTTGCATCAATATTCATTAATGATATTGGTCTATAAGTTTCTTTTCTTGTTGGATCTTTTCCTGGTTTGGGGATCAGGGTGATGTAGGATTCATAGAATGTGTTTAGTAGTATCCTTCTTTTTCTATATTTTGGGAAAGGTTGAGTAATATAGGTACTAGTTACTCTTTGAAGGTTTGATAGAATTCTGATGTGAAGCCATCTGGTCCCAGGGTTTTCTTTTTAGGGAGATTTTGTATAGCTGATGCTATTTCAGAACTTGATATAGACCTGTTCAGCATTTCCACTT
>CAUYQV010080429.1:0-13114 GCA_963574575.1 Galagoides demidoff
AGGAGAAACATTGGCAAAACAATTGTTACTGTTTAAAACTGAGTATTGAGTCTCTGGTTCTTTGATCACCTTCTTCTTCTTCTTTTTCTTCTCTGGCAGCCCAAGGCCCAGGTCTACTTTTTGGGTCTTGGTGATCATTCCAGCAGGCCAAACCTCCCCGCCTCCACGTGAGAGCCCCTATTTTGAATTTCTTTGCCTATCTTTGATATTTATTAACTTTTCAGGAATCATTCTTACTCTTTTACTTAGTTCTCTTTTTATTTTTAAAATTGTCTTCCTATCTGCTAGCTTGATTTTCATTTGTAAAACAATATTTTCCTTTAATCTTAATATTTTCCTGAGTACTATCACCTCATTTCAGTATCTTTCGAATTTTGACTTATGCTGTTTTTCCAAGTCTTGCATCATTTTTTAAACCTGTTTTAAGATATTACATTACAGGGTGGATGTGGTGGCTCATGCCTATAATTCTAGCACTTTGGGAGGTTGGGGAAGGAAGATCACTTCAGGCCAGGAGCTAGAGACCAGCCTGGGAAGCATAGAAAGACCTCATCTCTATAGAAAATTTAAAAAATTAGCTACGCATGGTGGTGCACACTTGTAGTTCTAGCTATTCAAGAGGCTGAGGCAATGCTGCTTGAGCCCAGGACTCCAAGGCTACAAGGAGCTGTGATCACACCACTGCACTCCAAAGAAAAGAAATAGATTAGAGTTTTCATCTCTTTTTGAGGGCTTATCTTTGTGGGATGCTTTCATTGTCTGTAGGAATGTCATTCTCTTTTCCCTTGTAATAATTTTGCAGGGGATTTGACCTCAGCACTTTACTGCTCATGTTTATGGGAAATTAGTCTTTGGGATAATGTCTGTCACCTTACAGAGCTTCCTTTTCCATTGTTTTCCTGTAGTACTATCATGGTGGCAATTTGCTTTCCAAAATTTCCTGGTTTCATTTCCCACCCTGACTTTTGCTGACCCTTCTCTTCCTGTTATCTTTATTGTCTTTAACCCGCCTGACTTTTGCCATTGCTCCCAGTAGTGTCTCCTCACTGGGGCCCTGTCTTAGAAGGGAGGCTGGTGGGGCCACTTCAACTCTGCCGGGTCCTCACCCAAGCAAATGACCTTCTACAGTGTCATGCTCTGGCCTACTGTCTAAACAACACTGCCTGTTCCCAGGCCCTTCAGATAAATCCAGGCCACATTGCCACATCACTTTCTACACGTAAGGCTTGTGGCTGATGGTGGTTTGCCCTTCCCTGCTTGGAATGTGGGAAGCAGGACAAGCCTGATCACATGATTGTATTATAAATATTGTCTGTGTGTCTGGCAGGGTGGGGGCGCAAATTAGAGATTGGGGACTCTGAGCCCCCCAAGAAAAAAATGTCCAGGAGCAAAATAGAGCTTAGAAGTTTAACTGAGCAGAGAAACAGCAGCTTAGCTTGAATATTTAAATTGGTTTTTAATAAAAGTAGCTTTGCTGACTAATAACAAGTCTGTGCAATTCTTGCAGAAAACAGGTTTGAGGAAGTAAAACAGCAATTACAACTTGCTTGCTTAAAGGTTAAATGGGCCAGGTGCATTGGAATGCAATGGCTGTGTGCACATGTAACACGGCAAGGCCTGACAGGTGATGAATCTAGCCTGGGGGCCACAGCACTCCCTGTAAAGGGATAAGTCTCCAGCCCTGAAGGGGGCTGGAAAACAGAAACCCTTGGAGAGAGGTGGGTGTTGCAAAAGTCATTGGGAACAGGGTGCCCAATCAAAACCCACACAAACAGAGAAAGGACCTCTTGGGCGGAGATAAGAGAAAGGACTTCTGTATCTCTCAGCCTCCAATGTGAGCATTGGCATCAGCCAGTTTGCCCCACAGGGGAACAAAGGGACCTCTGAAGAACAAGGCCAACCAAGCAGATTTGGACACATCCTGTTTGCCTTAAGGTTATGTTCCTTGTTTCTCAAGAATGCACAGGCTATAATTAACTATCAATTATGGAAGAGGAGATAATGGAAAAAAGTATATGTATTCATACAATTGCTAATGTATGACACAAATAGCCAAGAGGCTGATCTTTGCTTAGTTCTCCATTAGCTAATAGCCCTCCCACCTAAAATTGGCATAGAGAGAACTCAATAAAAGCTGAGTGGTCAAAGCACAGGGTGTCTCCATTGTATCTCCCCACAGTTAATGGGGGACCCCTGGACCCACACATAAACTTTCTCTTTATGTCTTTTTTTTTTTTTTTTTTTTTGAGACAGAGTCTCACTTTATCAGCCTTGGTAGAGTGCTATGGTATCACCACGCACCTCACAGCAACCTCCAACTCCTGGGCTTAAGCAATTCTCTTACCTCAGCCTCCCGAGTAGCTGGGACTACAGGCGCCCACCCAGCAGAATGCCCCGCTATTTTTTTGTTGCAGTTTGGCCAGGGCCTGGTTCGAACCCACCACCCTCAGTATATGGGGCTGGCGCCCTACCCACTGAGCCACAGATGCTGCCCTCTCTTTGTGTCTTATTTCTTTATTTTCCCCATTCAGTTGATCCACTATAACAGGTACCCACAATCCTGACAGGGAGCTAGTCCCCAACATCTATGTCTGTTCCTTTTACTCTGTAGTTGCTCTTTTTCATCTGGGAATTCAAAGAGATCCCAATTCTGTACTACTAGTGCTGCTAAGGTCCCAGTTCCCTAATGTTGTTTTAAACAATCAACGTTACCAACATTTATTTACTTATTAGGGGCCTGTCCATTCCTTCTTGCAGCCCAATGCTTAAATCTGGAATCATTGCCTTTATATGATCTCTAGCCTTTGAGAGGAAGTGGAAGAGTGGCTACATCAGGGGGCCTGAACAGGGAATGAAGGCAGAGGGGACTCTCTAAAACAAATATTTTAGCTCTAGTTCTGGGTGGCTATTACAAGTACACAGATCCATAGAGCTGCACACTTAAGAATGTGATTTTTACAAAAGTAAATAGACACATGTAAAGATCCATGGAGCTACACACTTAAGAATATGATTTTTACAAAAGTAAATAGATACCAGGCATGTGGCTCATGCCTGTAATTCTAGCACTCTGAGAGGCTGAGGCAGGTAGATTGCTTGAGTTCAAGATTTCAAAAAAACTAACTGGGCATCATGGTGGGTGCTTCTGGCTCCACTTACTTGGGAGACTGAAGCAAGAGGGTCACTTGAACCCAAGAGTTTGAGGTTGATGTGAGCTATGATGACATCAGGGTACTCTACCCAAGGTGAAAGAATGAGACTCTTGTGTAAAAGAATAAATAAACACTGAAAGTAGAAAAATGGTATTAATAATATCTAATGAGCTTTAGGAAATCAATGGAATTAGCATATTAGATATCAAAATGTAAAATTAGGGTATAGGATGGAGGGCTAAGATGTTCTAAGGTCATGTATTATCCAGGGTGAAAGTAAAGGTTTTGGTTAATGTTAGACTTTATGTAAAGAGCATAAGTTGTAATTTTAAGAGTAATAACTGAAAGAATAGAAACAGAGTGTGTAAATCTAAATAATGAAAGAGGAAGTAGAGAAGGCAGGAGAAAAAAAGCATGAAAAAGGAAGGAAAAATAGAAAGCACAAAATAAAGAAGTATATTTAAGGGCAGCGCCTATGGCTTAAAGGAGTAGGGCACCGGCCCCATATGCCGGAGATGGCAGGTTCAAACCCAGCCCCAGCCAAAAACTGCAAAAAAAATAAAAAGTATAAAAAAAGAAGTATATTTAATGTTTGGCGCCCATAGCACAGTGGTTATGGCACCAGCCACATATACCAAGGTTGGTGGGTTTGAACCCAGCCCAAGCCAGCTAAACAACAATGACAACTGCAATAAAAAATAACCAGGCATTGTGGCAGGCACCTGTAGTCCCAGCTACTTGGGAGGCTGAGGCAGGAGAATCGCTTAAGCCCAAGAATTTGAGGTTACTGTGAGTTGTGATGCTATGGCACTCTACCGAGGGCAACATAGTGAAACTCTGTCTCAGGAAAAAAAAAAAAAAGTATATTTAAAACCAAACACATCAACGTACTGGATATGCCAATTAAAATCAAAGATAATCAGGCTGACTAACCAAAAAATGCAATTATAAGAGATGTAACTAAAACAAAAAAAATTCATTAAATATAAACTAACCATAAAATAGAGATGTTAATAAAGTGAAAAATTAGTACTTTGAAAGGACTATTCACTTTTCAAAATCTTCAGGTAGTTTTTTTATATTTGATCCTGTTTTTTAATTGTTATTTGTAGGAAGGCTGAACTGATAGGAACTATTAAGGTGTTAACGGAAGTACAGAGCACATTAATTGACTCAAAACAAACTCAAATGATTATTCCACTAAATTCAAAAAAAGAGAGACATTACATGAGGTCCAGTTCTACATTTATTTACAACTATAATGCGTCCAAGGGCAAACTGGAAATGTCAGGGAAATTTCCTACTTTGGCAAAGGCTGTATCAGACACCCAAGAGCAAGCATTATGCTTTTATAGACAGTTTACTGCAGCCTGCTTAAGACAGGGAACCACAGTAGGATATGTTCAATATCATATAGACATCTTGGCTAAGGCTATACCTAAGTAGAGCAAAATGACAGGAGGAGAAGAAATAAAACTAATGTTATTGCATATGACAGGGAATCAACAAACTACCAAAATAAGCTTTAAATATCCAGCAAGTTCGCCAGATGCAAAAGCAACCTACAAAAATCAGTAACACTTCCCCCTTGCTGGAACAGTAACTAGAAAATGTAATCACAAAGCTAAACAAAACTATAAAGGATCCATAAAAGAAGAAATCTTTCCAACTCTAATAAGAAGTATAAAAGGTAAAAAGGAGTGCTAAAGAGACATCCCATGCTCTTGGATGAGACACTGTATTGCTAATTGAATGTATTTTCTCCCAAATAAATCCATACATTCAAAGCATTCCTAACCAAAATTTCAACTGGATTTTTAAAAAAGAAGTCCGTGAAGGCTCCTAACACTCTGGGAGGCCCAGACAGGTGGACTGCTTGAGCTCCTGAGTTCAAGGCTAGCCTGAGCAAGAATGAGACTTCATCTCTAATAAAAATAGAAAAACTGCCATGAGTGTGGGGGCACTTGTAGTCTCAGCTAGGTGGGAGGCTGAGGCAAGAGGATCACTTGAGCCCAAGAGTTTGAGGTTGCTGTGAGTTGTGACAGCACATCACTCTACCCAGGGCAACAGAGTGATACTTTGTCTCAAAAAAAAAAAAAAAAAAACCCTCCATAATTTTTTTTTTTTTTTTTTTTGCAGTTTTTGGCCAGGGGTGGGTTTGAACCCTCCACTTCTGGCATATGGTGCCTGCGCCTTACTCCTTTGAGCCACAGGCACTGCCCAAAACCTTCCATAAATTTAATCAGAAAATTTATGTGGCTTTCCTCCTCCCATAATCACTTGCGCTCTTTCTTTCCAACTTGGGCCCTGCGGAATGGCTCCCGCAAAGAAGGGTGGCGAGAAGAAGAAGGGCCAGTCTGCCATCAACGAGGTGGTGACTCAAGAATACACTATCAATATTCACAAGCGCATTCGTGGAGTGGGCTTCAAGAAGCGTTCCCCTCGGGCAAAGAGATCCGGAAATTTGCCATGAAAGAGATGGGAACTCCAGATGTGCGCATTGATACCAGGCTTAACAAAGCTGACTGGGCCAAAGGCATAAGGAATGTCCCATACCGTATCCGTGTGCGGTTATCTAGAAAATGCAAGGAAGATGAAGATTCACCAAACAAGCTCTATACTTTGGTTACCTATGTACCTGTTACCACTTTCAAAAATCTACAGACAGTCAACGTGGATGAGAACTAACTGGTGATTGTCAGACACATCAAATAAAATTATAAAATTTAAAAAAAAAGAAAAAAGAAAAATTATGTGGTAGAATAAAGGTCTATAAATAGCTAGCTAAGTCAACCTGAGAAATAAATACCTACTTCACAACTGTGTGATCTTTTTGGTGAACAATAAATCAGCCATGGAACTAACTTCAAGAAATGGGCGCATAAATGTGCTCCCTGAACCAAGAAAAACCAGACTATTTAGCATAGATGATAGCAGAAAATGGAGCTCAGTATTGATAGGAAAATAAAACTGGGTTTGTCAAGTATGAAAATAGCCTTGAGGCCAATGAAAGACCTGTATACAAAAGGTCTTTTATTTATTTAAAAATAAAAACCAGAATCAAAAACTGCAGGAGAACATCTTTGCAATTGACTAGTGGAGAACTTACACAGCAGCTCAAAAGCACAAACCATGGTGGAGGTGGTTCTTTCATTCAGAAAAGTTAAAGACCTTTTCAAGGAAAAACCACATACACAAAGTTCAAAGACACTGGAAAAATAGTAGAAACACTAATTGTCTCAAACCAACAAGTGAACATCTAGAATATATGACAAGATCTTGTAAATCAGACCAGGTATGGTGGCTCTGGTACCTGTAATCCTAAGGGGGGTGGATTGCCTGAACTCAGGAATTCGAGACCACCCTAAGCAAAAGTGGGAACCTGTCTCTAAAAAAAAAATTAATAAAAGAAAAGATCTTGCAACTCAGTAAGAAAAGGCAATGACTCAAATAGGAAAACAGGCAAAGGCAAGAAGACTCAATTTATGGAGAGGAAACTCAGACTGCCCTATTTCTAAAGAGTCACTCAGTGTCATTAACCACCACAGTGCCCATCTTCTGGGGTACAATCAGCCATTCATACTTTGGGGACTCAACAAATCTTTGTGTGGTCTATACCTGTTTACTCCACGGATCCCAAAAGGGGCCTCAAAGAGGACGTGCATCGCTGTGGTTTGGGGGTTGGGCTGGGGAGGGAGATTAGAATCAGCTGGTTGTGCTAATGATATGGGAGGTAAAGATTTAGGGATATGCCTAGCAACATGGTTGGACCTTATAAATCCAAGGTTTGGTGAATAAAGTTAAACAGAATGAGTGCCTGGCACAATGGCTCACAACTGTTATCCTAGCAGTCTGGGAGGCCAAGCTGGGAGGATCTCTGGAGGCCAGGAGTTTAAGACCAGCCTAAGCAACACAGCAAGACCCCATATCTATAAAACATTTAAAAAATTAGTGGGGTGTGGTGGTGTGCACCTGTAGTCCCAGCTATTTGGGAGGTTGAAATGGGAAGATCGCTTGAACCCAGGTGAACCCAGGAGTTCAAGGCTGCAGTGAGCTGATTGTGCCACCACACTCCAAACTGGTCAACAAAGTGAGATCCTCTTCTCCCAAAAAATAATAAAAATGGTGGTAGGAGGGGGGAGAAATGCAAGTCCCCAGTGACCAAAGAAAAGAAATAGACAGGAGTACCTGAAAAGAGATGCAGCCTGCCCAGATCAGCAAGACCAGAGAAGGTAAAAAGAAAGAGAAGGAAAGAATGTCACTGTCCCTCTGGTGATCATGTGGGGTAGGTGGCAGACTCCCTGTGCTGACTTTCCACTCCCTGTGGGCCCTGAGTGGAAAGTGGAAAGGGTCTATCACTGAGCAGCTGTGCAAATGCACATGCCCTTCCATTTGCTATTTTATCTCTTGGATTTGGAGTTGTGTGGTCCTGACTCTTGGCATGCCCACTAAGTTGTATTTGTGCACCAGACTTTAATATGAGATGCAAATGCCAGATTTGGCGAGCACCAAAAAATGCCTCCACAAGCCCACTGCTCACCACCCTGCCCTGCTTTTGACTGAGGCTCTGTGTCATGCAAACACTGGTTCTGATGGGCAGTGTGTCCAGTTGGCCTGTAAATCTGCTGCCCTACACAGGTGTAGCATTCCTGAGATGCCCCAAGGGAAGCCAGGCCTGGGCAGGGCCTTCTGGGTTTTGGTACTTAGGCCTCCAGAGCATGACTGATGTCTGCCCCATACCTTTCCTCTACGTTTCTCCCAGGAGGTAACACGTGACCCTCTTCCTACAAATTCATGGCCAGGCAAGTCCTATGGCTGCGCCTTGTTCTAGAACTGTGATTTTCAACTGGTGTGCTGTAAGAGGACCTCAGGTGTGCTGCAAAAAATTTTAAGGATCATTAATTAAATTATTTTTGAAAGAAGTTCAAAGCACATCAAGTATATTCTTTCTTTACACTTATTTTTTATCAACATAATTTAAGTGTGCCACAGAAGTTTGACTATAGGTTCAAGTGTGCTGTGAGATTAAAACAAACAAACAAAAAAAAAGGTTGAAAACACTGCTCTAGAAGCAGTGGGCAGGTCTTGGGAGAGCAGCCCGTCTGTGAGTAGAAGTGATCAGAGAGACTGGACAGTTTGCACCACTGCAAACTGAGGACTGAGGATTTTACAGTCTGCCCCCCTGTGGTCTCCCCTGTTGATCCCAGAGTCCATCTCCCCACCTCTGCCTGCATGTTGAGGGCATGGGCACCTCTCCCACCCTGTGCAAGGTGGGTGCCCTCTGCTAGGTATGTTTATGCAGAAAGAAATTCATGGAACCCTATGGCTACAATCAATGCCATGCCCCTTCCATGCTGTGGCTTCCTAATCTGTACTCATAATGCCCCCTACCACCAGGAGGCATTTCTCTGATGTCCAGAAAGCTGAACAAGCTTCCCTGGATCCCAGTAGACCTGAGTGGGCTTCTCATGGAAACTTCCAGCATCCAGCAGGGCAAGCGAAGGCACAGAGACCCACCCAGCAAGAAGCAAAACCCTGACATGAGCGGAACCTGGCTTGGGGCAGCTGAAACTAGCAGTGACCAAAAGCAAGCAGGATCTAGGGGTTCTTGAGCACTGGAAGCTTCTGGAGAGACCAGGTTTGCACAGGTCACAGGTTTGCAGCCCAGCACTGTGGATGCCGTGTGTGCCCAGCAGAGGAGTCTCATCCCACCATTCTGGAGCCTGTATCTGTGGCTCTAGGACGCTGGTGGCCCCCAGAGCTGCTTCCCACACCAGCATGGTCTGTGGGGATCCAGCCTCTCATCAACTATCAGTGGCCATAGACTTTGGGTAGATTGTGGTGCCTGGTGATCAAAGTATGGATTCAGAAGGAGAAGGGTCCACTTCCTCCAGACCCACAGCAAACTCTTCTCTTTTTTTCCAGGCAAACTATGGAACACCTGAGTCTATAAAGTGAACCACAGCTGGGTGCAACTTGGAGACATGGTCTGGGGACCACAAGGCTGCAGTCCTAGTCGCTAACAATCAGTCCAGTTCATATTATTGAGTGTCTCTCATGATATGGAAGGGCTCCACGCACACAAGTCCATGTGGACACTGCCCATCCCAAACCTCCCCCAACTCCAGCCCCTCAGTCCTATTCTTGCACCCACCACAGCAGCCAGGGGGTGCCATAGTTCCCCTGAATTATGAAGTATACTCTTCTGAAATGTGGAGGACAGTGCAAAGTCTACAACATTCTTCAAACAGCTACTATAGAAGGATAGAATAGGTAGGATGGTGGGGAGGGAAAATATAAAGATATAATGACCAATAATTTTCTATCAATGAAGAAAGGAATAAGCCTTTCATTTGATAAATCCCACTAAAGATACAGATGCATGTTTTTCGAAGTTTACTTAAACACATCTTAAGGCCAGACACAGTGGCTCATGCCTGTAATCCTAGCACTCTGGGAGGCCGAGGTGGGTGTATTGCCTGAGCTCACAGGTTCAAGGCCAGCCTGAGCCAGAGCAAAACTTCATCTCTTAAAATAGCTGGGCATTGTGGCAGGTGCCTGTAGTCCTAGCTACTCAGGAGGCTGAGACAAGAGAATGGCTTGTGCCCAAGTTTGAGGTTGCTGTGAGCTATGATGCAACAGCACTCTACCAAGGGTGTCAAAGTGAGACTTTGTCTCAAAAAAAAAAAAAAAAAGGCTCACCGCCTATAGCTCAAGTGACTAAGGCACTAGCCACATACACCAGAGCTGGCCGGTTCAAATCCAACCCAGGCCTGCCAAACAACAGTGACAACTGTAACCAAAAAAAAAAAAAAGCCAGGCATTGTGGTGGGTGCCTATTGTCCCAGCTATTTGGGAGGCAGAGGCAAGAGAATCGCTTAAGCCTGGGAGTTGGCAGTTGCTATGAGTTGTGATCCCACAGCCAGGGCGGCAGCTTGAGGCTCTGTCTCAAAAAAAAAAAAAAAAAAATGCATCTTAGTAGAACTTACAACACCAAAAATATAGAAAAAATTTAAATTCTCAAAATAGACAGAAAAGAGGAGATTCAAACTGAAACTAGGCTATTTAACAAAGAATTTACTGGATACCAGGAGACTATAGAGTCATATCTTCAAAAACTAAGGGAAAATAATTTTGAGCCTAAGTTTCTATACCTAGTCAAACCAAACATTCCTGTGTAGGAAGGAAATGAAAATGTATTTTCAGATACAAAAGGACTGAGGATACTTACAAAATACTGAACACCACTGAAAGTTACTATAGAATGGGCTACAGTGAGAAGAAAAAAATGAGATCTGAAGTATGTTCTGTGATTACAGTGAAATTGTATCATAAATAACAAGGACATCTAGGAAATTCCCATGTGTTCAAAAATTTAAAAATCTACTTCTGAATAATCTGAGTCAAAGAAAAAGGGAAAAAAGATTTAAATTGCTAAAATCAAAAAGTGAGAATGTTATTACTAATCTTAAGATTGTAAGAGAATGCTATGAACAATTGTACACTGTCAAATGGCCTGGGTGGAACACATAAACTACAAACATAACCTCAGAAAGACAATATTTGGTGAGTGTACCCAGTACTAGCCTTGGTTCCCAGTCCAGGGCCTTCTCTGTACAAGACCTGTAGCTCTCATCTCCTTCTCCCCAACAGGCCCAGACAGATCATGAATCTCTTTCTTTGAGGAGGTGGGCAAGGCCATGATTGACCTGAAAACTTTGGAATCTTCAGACTTCACTGAGATTGTGGTTTATGGCATCCTCATGTCCAGAGTCTGGACCACGTGGATGCTTCACTGCAGTGGGAGATTGTCAAACTTGAGGAAGCCTTGAGCGACCTCCATCTACCTTCTTAGAGGAAGTGAAGCCTGTTTCCAGCCCACGTGATTGATGCCAAGTGGGAGAGATTTGTTGTAGTTGGAGCTGGCCTGAGTCCAGCTTGGTTTAAACTCTGCTCTAGCCTGATGAGTTAAGAAAAACCATCCATTTGAATCTCTGCCCTTGTTGAGTCCTGATGTGACTGCTAATTAAAAAATAAAAGTTTTAAATAAGTAAAAAAAAAAAAATCCAGAAAGACATGGAAAATCTGAACAAACCTATAACAAGCAAAGAGATTGAATTAGTAAGAAAAACCTCTCCAACAAAGAAAAGCCAGGTGGCGTCACTGGTGGATTCTACCAAACATTTAAGGAAAAATTGATACCAATTCTCAAACTCTTCTAAAAACTAGAAGAGGAGAGAACACTTCAAAACTCATTCTTTGAGGCCAATATTTTGTTTTGTTTTTAAACAGAGTATCACTTTGTTACCCTCAGTAGAGTGATACGGCATCACAGCTCACAGCAACCCCAAACTCTTGAGCTTAAGTGATTCTGGAACTACTGGTGCCCACCACAACACCCAGCTATTTTTTGAAAAAGATGGGCTCTCTCTCTTGCTCAGGCTGCTCTTGAACTCCTGAGTTCATGCAATCCACCTGCCTCGGCCTTCCAGAGTGCTAGGATTACAGGCATGAGTTCCTGCAGTCAAAGATAGCATAGGACAAGAAAACTCCAGACCAATATCCCATATATATACAAAAGTTTTCAACAAAATACTAGCAACATGAATCTAATGGGGTATTAAAAGTATTATATACCATGACCAAGTGAGATTTATTACATGAATTCCAGAGTGGTTCAGGATACAAAAAGTAATCAATGTGCAACACCACATTAATAGAATTAAGGGGAGAAAAACACATAACCAACTTAATGCCAAAAAATAAAAAAATTTTTTTCATAAGTGCTAACATCTTTTCATGATAAAAATACTCAATAAATAGAAATAGAAGAGGGGAAAATGCAGAGCCTATTTAAAGGGAAAGACTGATAACTCTCCCCCTTGCCTTTTCAGGTAAGGATGCCCACTTTTCCTACTGCCATTCAACATTGTACTGAAGTTCTAGCCAAAGCAATTAAACAAGAAAAAGGAAAGGTATCCAAATTAAAAAGGAAGAAGTAAAACGATGTTTTCAGATGGCACGATTTTATATATACAACACAAAGAATACACACACACACAAACTATTACAGCTCATGAACAATTTCAACAAAGTTGCAGGATACAGAATCAACACACAAAAATCTGTTGAGTTTTTGTGCACTAGCAATGAACAGTTCAAAAAGGAGATTAAAAACAATTCCACTTAAGTAGCATCTAAAAGAATAACTTAAGGCCAGGCAAGGTGGCTCATGCCTATAATCCTAGCACTTTGGGAGGCTGAAGTGAGTGGATTGCTTGAGCTTCGGGAGTTTGAGACAAGCCTGAGCAAGAGCAAGACCCCCGTCTCTAAAAATACCTGGAGGTTGTGGGGGTGGCACCTATAGTCCCAGATACATGGGAGGCTGAGGCAAGAGGATTACTTGAGCCCAAGAGTTTGAGATTGTTGTGAGCTATGACCCCACAACACTCTACCAAGGGTGTCAAAGTGAGACTTTGTCTCAAAAAAAAAGGAAAGAAAAGAATAACTTAGAAATAAGTTTTACCAAGAAGGCACAAGGCTTGTACACCAGAAACTAGAAAACACAGCTGAAAGAAATTCTAGAAAGCCTAATAAATGGAAAGGCATCACATGTTCATGGACTGGAAGATAATATTGTTAAGATGGCATTACTCCTCAAAAAGATCTGCAGATTCAATGTAATCTCTATCAAAGTTTCTTTTTTTTTTTGAGACGGAGCCTCAAGCTATCCCCCTGGGTAGAGTGCTATGGCATCACAGCTCATAGCAACCTCCAACTCCTGGGTTCAAGCGAGTCTCCTGCCTCCGCCTCCCAAGTAGCTGGGACCACAGGTGCCCGCCACAACGCCCGGCCATTTTTTGGTTGCAGCCATCATTGTTGTTTGGCAGGCCCGGGCTGGGGATTCGAACCCGCCACCTTAGGTGTACGTGGCTGGCGCCTTAGCAGATTGAGCCACAGGC
>CAUYQV010080430.1:0-50156 GCA_963574575.1 Galagoides demidoff
GGCATTGTGGCGGGCACCTGTCGTCCCAGCTACTTGGGAGGCAGAGGCAGGAGACTTGCTTGAGCCCAGGAGTTGGAGGTTGCTATGAGCTGTGATGCCATGGCACTCTACCCAGGGGGATAGCTTGAGGCTCCATCTCAAAAAAACAAAACAAAACAAACAAACAAAAAAAAAGTAGAGCTTTTTTGAAAAACTAATTCCATTAGCAGTGAGGATGCAAATGTTAGTGATATACGTGTTGTCCTCAGGGGGCTTCTAGGCTACTTGGAGCAGGGGATATACGGACATTATAATACAAGCCGCTTGGTTACAATAAAACAAGGGGTAGGTAGAGAGCTTTTTAAAGAAAGGAATGGCTGAGGCTATCCTGCAGGGGAGAAGGGATGGGGAGGGCAAGAGAAGCGATAAGGATAACTGTGCACAAACTATCAACACAAACTTTCTTTACCTTCTCATTTTCTGCAAGAAGAGAAATCATTTTTAGGGGAAAAATACATAAATACTGAAGTGATATTTAATAAAAGTTGCATTAAGTCTTCTGATTGGACTCACATATCAATTCTAATTAGTATTATACAAAAATATTCAGATTTAACCTAGGTCAAATTTTCAGTTGACCCCCAGGGTTGATGTGTTTTAAAGGCACTTGAAGAGAAACTTTGAAGGAAATGATTTGTTGACACAGAGATTTTTAGAATGCAGAGCAGTTAGCTTATTTACAAAGACAAGGGAGAAGGCTAGAGAGAACTGAGTGCCAGATGTATTTAAGTGAACCCCTCTTATCTTATATCTTATCAATTCCACAAAGCTGCGTTCGGTTCTCCCTCCATTACTCTCCTCCAAGGAGCAATGGGCCTTCAACATCATCCTGGGGTTTCCTTCTACGGTTTCATCGTGGGGTGTGTTGCTGTGTGAAATTGAAGATATATACTTTTATAGAAACATAGGTTGGTTAAAATGTAATTTTAGATAATTGTGTTAATTAATTTAAGATCAGCTAAAGCAGGCACAGAAATTTGTTGTGGGTTTTTTTTTGCAAATTTCTATTCATGCACTGCATATTTTGACCTTACTGTTCTAATCAGAATGAACAAGGAACAAATCCAAAAGCCTTTCTACCTGCAAAAGTTATTTTTTAAAGTGACTTATACATGTTTATGTTATTCTAATATATTTTACTTAGATTATTAATCCAAAAAGACAGCATAATATCCAATTTTTTCACAAGTCTACAATGATCAATGTTTAGTGAGCATACCTTTTTAAATGTATTTATTGTACGTACACTGAACTTCTCTTGCTGTTCTGAATTCCAGGCCTTTTTCTTTTACTTTCTCCTCAAAGCAATAGATTTCGGTTAGTCACCAATTTAGTAAAATAACTTCAGAAATGTTCGTGGAGTATAATTAAGCTTTTCCACTTTTCAGATTAAGTAGTACGATCAGAAGTGTGAGTTCAGACCCTGAGCCGCAAGCAAAAATGTTAGAAAGAACTCTTCTCCTCTATTAACTATGAACTAATTACAGATTGAGGAAAATGGCAGCCGGAGGTCAGAAGGGCACATGGTAAAGGGAGCTTTTTCTTTTCATTTTGTTATTACAGGAATGATCTTTGAACTAAAGAAACGTCTATGGGTCAATATAATGCTACATTATAAAATACTAAAGTCTCACCGAACTTTTTGTCGTCTGAGACACTCTGCTCTCCTCTCCGGTTGCAGACGTGGACTCCTCGGCAGCGCGTGTCCGGAGCGGAGCAGCCTTCTCTTGGGACCAGGCTACCTACAGGAAGGGGCTGTCAGCTCTGCACTCTCCAGGTGTACTGCAAACATGGTCTCCACTCCTGTTTTCTCTTCATTTGAAAAACCCAAAAGACAGATAAGTGGTGGACAGAGAAAATCACCTCCTGTCTTCATCTCTCGCTCTGACAGCCCTCTGGGGTTGGAGAACCAGCCCGCGGGTTCTTTCTTAACTAAGTGAGCTCCCTAATTAGTGATGGCTGTTCCTTCCAGGGTCCCATTGGGCAGCAGCTTAGGGTCAGCTCCCTTCCTGGTCCTCCCACACCGTCTGAGGCTCCATCACCCACGTCCACGCAGGCCTGCGCAGGAAAACAACAGAGCCTTCCCGGGATTTTCAACAAGAACACTAGCTCCATTTTTAGTCCATGCACAGCAATTCTAGGACAGTGTTTCTTTTACTATTTTGGTGTTTGTTTAAAAGGAAAAAAAAAGGACTTTTATCTACCTAGAGAAATTGTCCCTGGCCAATATGGAGCATTCTCCTCCTAGTGATTCTTACATTATCAAGGCAATTTTACTTTTCTAACCCCACAGGTCATACGTCAGATTTCTCTCTCAAGAATTCTAAATGCTGTGCTGTTCACAGGAAGGGTGGGGCTTTCTTGGTGTTTAATCCTATTGTTACATACAGAAAGGGTAAGATCAAATGGTCAAGTGTCAAACGTTTTCTCCTTTACTGCCCATTTCACTCCATCCATATTCTGCCAGACTCTGACTCTGGACAGCAGTTGTGAACTTCGGAGATCATATTCTATCGTAACAGCCTGCAACTGATTTTTTATCCACTTTTTCCTTTAAAATTCCCGTCTGGGAATGATGACTATTGTCATTTTTTTCTACTGACTTCGTTGTACCTTTGCTTAGTAATTCAGGAAACCCTGGCTCTTCTCCAAATGCCTCATTTTTTTTTGTCTCTTTATAAACTGTAATATGATAGAACTCTAAACAGGAGTAAATAATCTTTAAGAGTGAACCTGGCACTTTTTAATTCAGTTTATGCACTAACTACTTAGTTAATTATTATTGTTATTTCTATGCAATAGATAATTGTTTTGGCAAATATAAGTACATTTTTGTTTCTGCCCATTAGCGTTTATACTTTAGTGTAATTAGAAAGGAATACATAACATAGATAAAGGGTATAATAGAAGTGAAATGGCAGGCAGAGGAGAAACCAGTCACGTGCTTCTGGGAGTCAGAAGGATGTAAGTTGAGTTCAAAAACAGAAACTGTACGTATCTTCAAGCAGAGAAAGTTTTACAGGGGAGGGAGTGAAGGCAAAAGCGAAAGTATTTCAGAAAAGTACGTAGAATTTAGTGTAAAGATTTCATTATGTTTCATTATGTTGCTTAGAGGCCAATGACTTTCCTTTCCTTGAAAAATAGGTTCTGAATGTTGAAATTTCCAGATGACTGTACTCTAAATGAAGACAAGAGACAGAATTGCAGGGTGTTTTGTACCACTGACCGATGGATAAATGGATTTAAAAAAAGGAATAATTTCCAGTACTGGAAGTATATAATGAAAAGCTTATTTATTCACAGATGGATTCTAGCTGAGACCCTGATAATCCTTTTCACACACAAAGGAACAGGTCTTTGGCTATCAAGAGATACATTTTACACATACTTTTTAAACGTTGAAATTAAGTAGTCCATCAAATTAGATTTAAAGAAAAATATTGAAAGTTATATACACCGAACTATAAATTGTATTCACTATTAATAAATATTAGTATATCACTATACTCATTATATCATTATATGAGTATAGTGATATATCACTGGATTACACTTCATTACACTTAATGGATTTTTATTTATATTTGCAAGTCCAGTACCCTTTTGGCTCTTAGTGAATGACATCCCAAACACCGACGCCCTGATCCCTCCCTTCATTTCTGCTGAGAGGGCCGAGTTGTGAAGGCAGCAGCGTGGGCGCCCAGTGCATCTGCCTTGTTTTTTGAAGTGTCTTTGTTCTCTGCCTGGCTGAGCCTCTTCAACAGCTCACCTTCTAGATTTCACTAATTGCCAACATATTGGGAGCAGTGTTTATCCACTGGTTGTGACTGAAAGAAAGGCGCAGCCAGGTTCAAAGATTCCCTTTAACAACCGTTCTGTGCTCCAGCTTCGCTGGGTTTCAGAGGGAGAGAAATATATACTTTTCTCCTTTTCACTATGTAAGCTCCTTGTCTCCAATCTTTATACAATTGAAGGATGTGCCAAGCATTTGTATTTTAAAGGAATAAGAGCTGGCATTGAATATGATGTAATGGGCAACACTGCCATAAAATAAAGTATTTAAATTTAAAAATAAAGCCCATCTGCCAACTGCCAGCACCAACAAAAAGGAATCACAACAAGGAGAAGAGAAAAAACTCCTCAAAAGAAGAAAAAAACTGTGGCAATTGAGTTTGGGGGCTTGCGCTTTCATCCTCATTCTATTTCTCTTTGGAGTGGCGTAGCTCTAGGCAAAGATTTAAATGTTGGCTTCAGCAGTATTTTTTTCCTGTGGAATGTCTCCAGGGAATCTCTGACTGGGATCCAAATTCCAGCCAGTGTAATCTCCTGCACGGCGCGACATATGGAGCGGCAGATTTGTGCAGGATGCTGTTGTGCAGATGTAGGTGGTGGTGAAGCCGCCCCGTGAAGCTGAAGATAGCATCAGGGGTGTTCAAAACTATCAGTTTCACTCCCTAGCTGGAAAAAGTAGAAAGAAACTCCATTTGAGAAAATGATCGTTCCTGGAGGAAAATCACTTAATATTGAAACACTTAATAGTCAAACAAAACCTGAAACCAAATTTGGCAAAAAATAGACCTGGATTGATAACAGAAATAAGACTTGGTATGTGCTTGAATGAGACATAGCATCTGAAAATGTGATTTTCTTTTTTTCCAATATCTGATCTCATTGAAATTTTCTTTAGACGGTTACCTAGGGTTGGGAAGGGGGAGGTGTTGATACATTGGAGACAGAGAAAGGGAAATTAAAATTTAAATTAAAAAAAAAAAAACATGAATGGAGAACTGACTTTTTGAAAAAAAAATTATTTCAAACATTAATGAGAAGATAGATCTATATAATTAAGATTAATTAAAAGGCTTGATATAAAAAATGGGCCATTAGGTCAACATCATAATAGGGAGATGGAATTTGATGATTTTATGAAATTCTTAGAGGACAGTTTAAAATTTGCCATTTGAGACAATTTTTAGAATACTAGTCTAGCTCCTTAAGTTACTTCACAAAAATCAAATTGGCAAGAGAGGGAGAGTTGGCACTGGGACCAGTCACAAAGCAAAAGGCCGAGGAGCTTTCCTTCCCAACTCATTTATTTCTTCATTGAACAAATATTGTGTAAAAAACATGAAGCAATTATCAACATGATAGTCAACATGACTATTTTAATACCTTAAATATCAAGGTTCCATATAAAGCATTTTGTCCCTTTTACTCTAGAATTAAGCATTCAGAATACTATAGTTTTCCCCCTGAGAATGACACATTGTAGACTATGAATTCAATTGGTAATTTTATATTCAGTTGGTCATAAAAATGCCTTTTGACTTTAGCTTGTGTAATCTCAGGATGAGTTACTTTCAGGATGCATTTACATAATAATTCTTGCACAGAATTTGCCACAAACTTTTATGTGACCTATTGTTGTTTACAAACACATGTTACTGGAGGCAGAAATGCATGAAGTCAAAGACACCAAATATGTGGAAGCAAAAAAGTCGTATGAGGAATAAAAACTAGTTCTGCTCAGAAAAAATACCTGCTAAAGAGTTACCTTAAAATGTAGAAAAAAAATGTGTGCCAAAAATCTTGTAACTGTCTATTTTATATTATAAAACTAATATGAACCAAAATATGCCTTGCATATTTGGATAGTATTGTGGCCTTTTATCTTTATGGAATTTTTTAAACCATGAAGTGATAAAATTTAGCTGAAAAGATATTATGAACTAAAAGTTTATATAGATTAAGAATAGCATTATTGGTAGATTTTAATTGTGTGTGTATTTCTTTAGAAGTGACTTATTAAGATAACCACATAGCTCAATTATATTTTTTTGCAAAAATATCTGGATGTTTTTTAAATGAATCTATTTTAATTATATCCTACATAAACAGGCTATAATGTTGACATTTTCCTCTTAATGATCATTGTACATACAGCCCTAAATCTAATGCAATGTTATGCTAATCTCATTGTTAGGCGTAGGGAATAAAAATAAAAATAATGCAAAATTTTGTTCTAATGAAGCTTAAATTTTGATGAAGAAAAAAACAGTTAAAAGATATGCATGCTGTCATGTCAGATATTGATAAATGTATGAAATCAAATGATGCAGGATAAGGCATGAAGTGTGATGGTCAGAGGAAAGGAAAGGGTGAATTAGGCTGGACCCAGTGACTCACTGCCCAGTAATCCTAGCACTCTGGCAGGCTGACGCGGGAGGATTGTCTGAGATCAAGTTCCAGACCACCCTGAGCAGGAGCAAGACCCTATTCATACCAAAAATGGAAAAATTAGCTGGGTATTGTGGTGGGCACCGGTAGTCCTAGCTACTCAGGAGGCTGAGGCAAGAGGATGGCTTGAGCCCAGGAATTTGAGGTTGCTGTGAGTTAAGCTGATGCCAGGGAACTTCAGTTTTGACAACAAAGTAAGACTCTGTCTGGGGGAAGGGGGAAGGAAAAGGTAAACAATTCTAGTTAACAAGTTCTTGGGGAGGATTGCTAAGAAAATGAATTCTGAGCAGATAACAAAATGCAGGATGACTGGAACAATAAAATAAATGAGGATGGGAAAATATTGGCTTTTTTGAATATAAGAGTGGCAAGATTTGATTTAAATCTTTAAATGCTCATTCTGCAAAATACTATGGTTTTTGTTCAGCAAGAATTGAGAGTGACTTGGAGTACGATGCTGGCAATGGAATTAGGGGAAATAATCCAGGTGTAGGATCCACATTGATGATAAAGCAAAGAGAACATGCAAGTACGATGGAAAGAGTAGAATTCTTATCACTCCCACTTTTATAGGCTAAGCAATTTGGTTGAGCATTGGTGCCATTTGCTAATAAGGAAAATGCTGGAAGACCAGCAAGTGGGAAAAATAAAGCATGTGTTTTTAATCTGAGTGCGTTATATCTGAGATGATTATTAGCCTATTAAAATTACAGGTGCAAATGTTGGTAGGGTTGGAGATATGCATTTGGAACTTGGGTAGACCTATCTTCTCTGTCTGCCCGAATTTCAGCTGCCGCTGCTGTGGACAGTACCAGGCAAGCTCACACTCACCTGTATCTTTATACATTTTATCCAGGCAGAAACTTCTCCAATGCCACAGGAGCTTTTTAGCTCAGCATAAAATACAGCCAGACAGAACAGGGAGTCTAGTGTCCTCAAGGATAAGTTTTAACCAATGGGGTAAAGGAGTGACAGGGAGAAAATGTCCCAGCTTCCCATCCCTTCAGGCAGATGGTTCTGAAAGCATTCTGGTTTTGCTTCTCTGGAGGTCCATAGCAACTGAGCTTTGCTGCCTGTGGTGGTTAATTTTATATGTCAACTTAGCTAGGCCACAGAATTCAGAAATTTGTTCAAACACTAGTCTA
Organism: Galagoides demidoff; assembly: GCA_963574575.1. NCBI lineage: Eukaryota > Metazoa > Chordata > Mammalia > Primates > Galagidae > Galagoides > Galagoides demidoff. The sequence goes on from CAUYQV010080430.1 coordinate 7,422, forward strand.
AATACTGTTGTGAAAATAATTGTTAAATGAAATTAACATCAAATCAGTAGACTTAGAGTAAAGCATGAGCTAGGTCTCATCTTTATTGCTAAAGGTCTTAGAGAAAAAAAGAGAGACCCCCATCAGAGGAAGGGAATTAGACCTCTGTGATGCTCTGGGAGTTGAGCTGTACCATTATCCCTTCCCTGGGTCTCCAGTCTGCTCACTTACTCTGTAGATTTTTAGACTCGCCAGCATTCACAACTGTGCAGGGCCGTGAATCTCTCTCCTTCCTCTATCTTGCTCCATCTATCTCTGTCTCTCTCTCTCTGTCTCCGTCTCTCCACACACACACACACACTCTATTGGTTCTGTTTCTTTGGAAAACCATGACTAATATGCATTTTTGGTACCATGAGTGGTACTTAAAGAAGAGAGTCTTAAGAATCAGCTTTCTAAAATGGTTCTTGGGGGTTCTAAAATTGGTTCTCTAATCTGATTAGATTTTAAAAGAATGAATAACTCTATTTTCAGGAGTGAAGAAAGCATTGATAGCATGATGTGGCAATAGAGATATGTAGAGTGTCATCATTGGATACTTCTAATCGAATGCTTAAAAGAGGCAAGCAAAGCTCAGTGCCTGTAGCTCAGTGGTGAGGGTGCTGGTCACATGCACCGAGCTGGTGAGTTCAAACCCAGCCCAAGCCTGCTAAACAACAATGGCAACAACAACAAAAAAATAGCCAGGTGTCCTGGTGGGTGCCTGTAGTCCCAGCTGGGAGGCTGTAGTCCCTGGTGGGTGCCTGTAGTCCCAAGTGGGAGGCTGAGGCAAGAGAATCACTTAAGCCCAAGAGTTAGAGGTTGCTGTGAGCTGTGACACTACGACACTCTACCAAGGGAGACGTAGTGAGACTCTGTCTCAAAAACCAAAAATCACAACAAAACAAAACAAAAAACGCAAGCAAGATTCTGAATGAGTGTTCCCATAATTTCTTCAAACATTTTTGTCAAACTAATCTTAGGGCATTAGTTTCCCATGTGAAATGGGAATAGTGATTTCTACCTAAGAAAGTTGTGAGGATTAAAGATAAAGATAACATTTTGGAATATCGGGCACACAGTACACGCTGACAAAATCGGTATATTATCAAGGCTGCCAGGGTTTTGGGAGCGATCATAATGTGTTCTTTATGAATTATAATTTTTTCTTTATTGTTACCAATTAGACACTTTTTAGCCATTTATATGTTCCAAGCACTGCTCTAGTCGTATCGGGCATTTGGTAGTGAGAAGCTTCTCTAATGTCCATATACTCTGTTCTCCTAGTTTGCTTTCTGTATTGGAAGAAAGAAGACTCCAATGAAACTTGAAACTCTATATCTCTTAAAAGAAGGGCGATATCAAAGTTATTTTTAATGAAAAAGAAAATATTGAGCTTGGCGTGGCTGGAGTGGAGTAAATCTATTTGGATGTAATGTATTGGAAGTCTGATAATTTAGTTTGTGAACCTGCCACAGTGCACTTACATTGGCAGCACTGTGTAAACGACTCACTAAATTTCATCGCTCTGGTATGTTGGTGCCTCATAGCTGTTTGTGTGATGTGTGGTGGAGTCTTGCTGAGAGGCGTTCATTATTGCTGCCGCATGTTTTTGTGAAGATCATGAGAATATCAGAACTTAAATTAGAGAAATAGGCAAACATTTATAAATTGGAATGGAATGGAAAGCAAAATCAGGAACATGTTATTCCAAGTGTGTGGGGATAATGCCCTGAAAAAAATGACAGTGTACAAATGGATTAAACGTTTTTCAGAGAGGAGAGAAAGCATCACTGATGAAGAGAGGTCAGGGTGGCCAGTAACAAGCAAATGTGATTAAAAAAAACTTGCAAAAATTTGTCGACTTGTGTGTCAAAATGGCCGATTGTGAGTAACATCAATTTTCAGTTAGGAAAATCTTAACCAAAAACTTGGCAAACAACTCATGTGTCTTGCTTCATGACATTGTACTGGCTCACAGGACACTGTCTGTGAGGGAGTTTTTAACCAATAAACAAATAACTGTAGTGGAACACCCACACCCTCCCTACTCACTGGTCTGGGCCCCAATGACATTTTTCTTTAACTTAAACTAAAGGAAATATTGAAAGGAAGACATTTTGATGATATTCAGGACATCAAGTAATACAATAACGACTCTGATGACCGTTCCAGAAAAAGAGCTCCAAAATTGCTTTGAAGGGAGGACCAGGCACTGACATTGGTATATGGCTTCTCAAGGAGAGGACCTCAGAAGTGACCATAGTGATACTTGGTGGTGAGGTATGTAGCACTCTTTTTAGGATGAGTTTGAGAACCTAATTGCCAGAACTCATAGGAAAAAGCACAGTAGTGTTTGAATAGTCACTAAAGTTAGAAGAATGAAATCCTGGGTTTATGAAGGTGAATTGGTTCTCATGGGAGACTAAAGGGATTGAACTGTTACCCTCCCAGCCTTGAGGAGATGCCTGGGTCACGTGACGTGACCATCTCTCAGGCCCTTGACATGTGGAAATACTTCACTGACATTGTTTCTGGTTCTACAGGGCAGCCTCATGTTTCCTTACACCTTAAAATGGAAACTCATCCAACTAGACTTACTGGTCAGTGTTTCAGATTTCGAGTTTCAAATATCAGATTTCCCTGCCCTTCCAATAAGTTGTGATTTTATTCATCCTTCAAATTGAGAGGCACCTCTCTTAGTAAAATCAATGTATTCCTATGTTTATTTATATAATAATTTTAAATGTTTCTAGTATTTAATACTGGGTTGGAATAATTATGAAATGGCACTACTTCACATGCTTTACCTACTAATTATTATAGCAGATAGAATTCATCATACTTTATTTAAATAGGAACATTTCATCAACTTAGTTTAACACAGAAAAATCTAATAATCTAAGAGAAATGGGCCAATAACACCATCTCTTTGAAAATTGAGTTTTTAGGTTTATTCACTCAAACCCCAAATTTTAATCTATTACTTTCATGAAAAATAAATAAATAACATGAAAAAGGAAAAGAAATGATTATTATATAATCACTTAAATTAAGGACAGATGAAGAAATTCAAAATTAAAATATACCATTTAACCAAAGGGCGTTCTAAGGGACACTGAATTCATGTGATTTAAAAAACACTCTCCATAGGAGATGGGAAAAGAAAGGAAAGAAATAAAAGTCCGCGTGATTGTGGTGTAATGGGACAGATCATTTTGCTGAACTTGAAGCAGAAGGGTAACTTATTATTGTGTCAAATATTTCTGATCTTTGTCACAAACTGGGCCGTTAGAAACCGAAACCCTCTCCTGTGTCAGCCTTCACAGGCACTTGACTTTCCAGTCCCTGCATTAGCATATTTTACATTTACTTGATAGAAACTTTTGCATTTCTTTTATCAAGGGACCTTTGCATTTTTTCAATAAGGCAGAAATCATTATGAAAATTGAATTTCACTACTCTCTTGTGAACTGGACTTTTTATTTGCATCAGAGGCAAATTTTTGAATACCAGGGAACATTGGGATCCTTATTTCTTCATTTCTGTATTTTGTCCTAGAAGTGCATCAGGCAACTTTTTTATTGCATTCTCATTTGAAATTTGTAACATCAAAGCAACAAATGTTCTGTTAGAGTTTGGTAATCCAGTGACTCTCCATCACCTGAGGCATTCAGAGAATACAGAGCAGAAGGCCCCAGAGCTGCAGTGTGGACTTATTAAACACACGGTCAGGTCTGCACGCTTGAGTCACTGTGCAGAGCCCCAGTTGTGGCCTTCTTGATACTTCTAAGTAATAATTGCTCTCAAACACTCAGCAAATTACTAAGCACTGCTCTCATTCATGTACTTAATTGTCGAGTCTAGTGACTGATATTACTTTACTGTAAGAAATTGAGTTTTATTGTGCATGCATTGAATATATGAATTACGAAATAAAAATTAAATCAATAAAATACATTAAATATTGTCAAACTACTTCAAATAATAAAATCTATTCTCTGGTAGTGAATTACAATGAAGCAAGATTGTTTTCAACAGTGATCTAGATACTAATTTTATAGCAATTGCTTTTTAAAATAACTACATTGTCAAAAATTTATAACAAGTCATGATTATTTGTTATTTTCAAAATTCAAAAAAAAAAAAGAGAGAGAGAGAGAATGGCTTCACAGGAAATATTTTTTGTTCATAATGTAGTTGAAGTAAACAAAACACCAAAAAGATTTTCAATCTTCTATTAGCAAGAATTGAATTGAAAAGCAAATACCAACCAGCTCTTTAGATGAATAGCTTGAAAACTCTTTAAAGTACAAATAATCAAATCATGACATGTGATTGTAAAAGAACCTATTCTCAAATGTGGATATATTAATAAATGTGATTTATTGTAAGTAAATGCATAATCTCAAATATATCACAAAATTATGAAGTAGAAAATCTGTAAGGGAATGTGCTCTTATTCCAGGAGAAAAGATATGTTTTTATAATTGAGGGATCTTATCCATAATACAGATACCACATTTTACCTTCATACTAACCATGATAAACACTGGCTCATAATTTTTAATACTCAGGGCAACAAATAGTAAAACATTAAGTAGAAAAAATAATTCATCATCAAAATTAATCTAATTCGCAAATTACTGAGAATCTACAGTTTAAATAAATGTAATGTTAAAATAGTTTAAAGAAATATTCTAATTATTTCAGCAAACTTTCCACTACCTCTTCTCTTTGTTATTAATACATTTGACAAAAATTTAACATTAAAACTGAAAATATAGAAGAAAAAGGACTCCAAAATGACACTTAACATTTAGAAAAAATGTCAGAAATATTTACAGAATAAATTATTTAAGAATTATTTAAAAAATAATACTTCTATCTTTAATTTCAGTGTTATGCTAAGCTAAGTCATGTGCATATAATATCAAATCAGTCAAATAATTACTTTTCATCCACACAATATAGGTTGATTATTTAAAATTAGTAGCAGAAAACTTACATTTCTATAGAATGTAAATTCCTTTGAGTTGATATTTAGTCTAAATGGTATTTTATATAAACACATACAGACACACATGCACACACACACATATAACTTAACCAAAAACAATATTTGTGTGTGTATGTAAGTGTATTGCATTTATATCATTTTACCAATTTTGGAACAGCAAAGAATAGCATGACCAAGAAAGATCCATAAATTAAATGAAGAATGTATGGGAAATTTTCCCAAATCCCACTAAAAGGGGCAGAATATGCCACCCCAAAACATACTGTTTTGGTATAAGGATTACTTTGAGCTGGTACTGCTGAAAGCCTACAGGTGTAAGAAAGAAATTTGAATCTACCCCTTTCTTTTTTAAAGCAAGAGATACAAAAATCTCATGCGAAAGAAGCTCTCCTTGTGCCAGGAAAAAAGAACTATTGCACGCAGGCTGTTAAAATCAATCTTATCTTTCTGTAGTTGCCTCACATGGTGCAGTTACCTTTCCATAATTGTACCTCTTTGCTCAGCCTAATACAAAAGCATTTAAATTTTACCATTTCTTCTGATCTTCATTTCCTTCAAAAAGCTCTGTGCTACGCATCACTTATATTAACTACATTATTTGTATGCTTTTCACCTGTTCATCTACTTTATGACAAATTATCAGGCCCACCTTAAAAGAGTAGAAGGAACGCTTTGATTATCCTACATCACAATGTATTGGGGGAGATAAAACCTGGAAGAGAAGGAGCATTTTAAAACATTTTGGCTACACCAAACGTTGGGGTGTGGAGGTCTTTATCCTGCTTGTAGAACTTTCAGTCTTTCTCTTGCAACTCTCTTAAGAAATATATTGCTATTTTTGTACCATTTTCTTGAAGCACAACTTTAACTGTAGTGGTTGTCCCTCGTGTGCATAATCTTTATTATTCAAAGATCTCTGTACGAGTTAAATTTAGCTCGTTCTTGTGCACACATGCAAAAGAGATATGGAACCCCTTATGACCAGTGTGATTTTCTCCACATCCTGTTTATTGTAGTCCAAAGCTACCTTTGAATGCTCATGGAGCCACTTGTAGTGGCAATTGGAGAATTCAGACAATCTTTAAACAATTTGTCTTAAAGACAAATCTCTCAAAATTACTAATTAAGAGTTATAAACAAAGCCTTCAAAAGAGACCAGACAAGCAGAGCCTCTGACACAAAATCTTCAGTAGATTCATAGTAATCTCTGTGTGATAGTATCTTATAGTCCACTCAATAACTGACAGGGCATTATCATTTGCCCTGTCCTTAGTCAACTCTCTGCATCACACTAGTACCAGCAGGTGCAGCCCTGACTCCAGCACCTGCTGAACTGGGCATTCGTATCCAGGCCAGCACAGGGATGGAGCAGGGAGGCACTCACGGGGATGTTCATTGGCCGTCAGCATTTGGAAACTTTAGACATACGTGTGTGCATTGAGAGATTTGGAACATTTGTACTGCTCTAAGATACAACTGAACTCTGACCCAAAGAATATTTTACAAACATAATTAAGTTAGGAAAGTGGGAAATCATTTTCTTTTTGAATCTCCAAGAATTATGTCACCATCTCTTCTCAGGCAAACAATACTCCTTAAATTGCTCTTGAGCTTCCTCACATTTAAATTTATTGTGCTAAGAAATTTTACTAAAAACATAATCTCTTATTGTTCTTTCTCATTGATTTTTCAGGTCAAAAGTGGAAATGATGGTTTTTATTACTTTTGTAGTAGTCAAATTTTCACACAACCCCTCACTAAATGATCGTAAGTTTGAAATACATTATCTGAAACAAATGCCTTCTAATATAAAACAATAGGTCTACGGAATATATTTATTAAAGTTTGAATGTAGATGAAACTCTGCAAGGTTAAATCCCAAGGTTAAGTGTCTAATTTTACAGCCCTTTTATACCTGGTGGATGCTAAGGCTCCCTAATGATAGGATTAAACATGGTTCCCAGCTACAAACAGTTGCTTATTGTTCCCAGTAGGTTAGTTTCTATATTCTGTGCTTATCACAAACAGGGAGGAAATCACTTTCTGGGTCTTTTGTGAATCTTTCTTAAAATGTGTAGACTTTAGGGAAATCATATTTTCTTGAAGGAAATGAGGCATGACCAATCACACAGAACGTGAGAAAATCCCTTGATAGATGACCTTTGCCACATGTAAAAGAAACTGTTCAAGGGCTGAGGTTTCATGGATTTCATGCATGGAAATCAGATTTTCTGGCCACCAGTGCTGTTCAGTAAATAAATAATCCATCATTGTGTCAAACGGTTGAAACATAGAGATACTGCCCTTGCTATCTGAATAGACATTTCGAGTTAGTAACTTAGGTTAAGTGTTTGTGTGTCAGTGGTTGTGTGAGCAGTGTTCTAGTTTTCACTGTGTAAAATAAAACCACTCGGCTTTGGTGATACTAACCTAATGGTGAGGTCATTCATCTGATTGTTCCTACCTATGAATTTTCTGGTGCATGAAGGCATTAAGATGAGAGTTCTGAGAGTTCTCGCGTGGATTCTGTGCTGTGTCAGAACAGTGTGCTAACTCATCAGGACAAAGTTCCAGTGAGAGTATTAAAACACCTACATATCCCCTCACTGAAACCAATAATCACAGCTTTCTTAAAACATGTTGGCATGAGTCCCCACTGCATTCCATTTTAACACTTACATTTTAGTACATATTTAGGGTTATTAGAATAAAATTGTTTAAAACGATGGTCATTGACATCCGATGATTGCTTTTATCTTTATTGAGCAGGTCCTATGTACCTGAAGCTAATTCACTCTGTTTATTTTAGTTTTTATACTTTAATTCTATATTGATTCTAGTTTTAGCATTTATCCAGTAGTATGAGAAAAATGAAGTCTCTCTCTCTCCCCCTCCTTTCTGCTTCCCTCTCTCTCTCTCTCCCTCTCTCTCTTAAACACACACATACACACACACAATTAACTTAGCTCAGATCTGTTTCCACTAATAGACCACTTTAGGTTTCCATTTGGGTTCTGTTTCCCCTAAACAGCAAGGAATATCCGAGTATTTTAACTATGTTTCTGACATTAAAAGCATTTGTGCTGCTTTTTAACTAACTCCTACACTCACCTTTGATATTTAAAGTACTTTCCTACTCAAACATCAGGCTCCTCCTGCCACAACAAAAAACTTCTCTTATCTCCCAGGTTTGCACATAGCCCCTCATTCACAGTAGCCCTTTTGCTCTTCAGGAATACTGTGGACACTATCTTGCTTTAGGGCACAAGAAGTGCTCATTGCATTCTGTTTAGGTTGTCTAGCATTTTGAGAAAAAATTCCTGTGAAATTAGCCTGCAAAGTAGGTATAAAGTAAGAGGTATTGAAAATCTCATGGAAAATGGAAAAAATGGGGGGGAAATTGCAAATATTGGATGTGAAACATTTGTTTTCATTTCAAGTAACTTAATCAAAAGTTTTTATGATGTTCTACTAAAAATGGTACACTATAATTGTGTCCCAGTGTAAGAAATCCACTTTTAGTAACATTTTTAGAGGTCTATCATATTAGATGTAGTAAAAATTAAAACTTAATTTGGTTTTTAACTATGTTGTGTTAGAGATTGTTTTGTGTTTAACTAGCTATCTGCCTAAACCTTATAGTTTTTAGATATTTTTGGTTTCAAGGCTGATTAATAAGAAGTATGAGATTATTAGGTAAAATTTAATAGAAAAGGTTAAATTGACTTTAAATAATATACAAGCAAGGAAAAAAGAGGTTAAAAGAAATTCAAAAAGCTTTTATCCATGTTCCTTCTCATATTCCAGTACAAAGAAGTCACATGATACTTGTTCTCAGCTTTGTAAAGTAAAACAACAACCGAAAGGAAATCAAAATATTTCGAAAATTTCTAAGAAAAGCACCAGTTCAAGACAGCTATTCATCAATAACCTTTGTTTTTGTATTAACGTTTTAAAAAGTTCATTTGTTCAGGGATCACTATGTTTGAACTATGACCTGTTTTATCTATCATTCATTTATCATGAAAAGGGTTATGTCCAGGACTCACAGATCAATGGACAATGCTGCAAGGAGTTGTCTCAGAGAACGTCTGTTACTACCCAGCTGATCCAGGCTAAATATTCTCTGTTAGGATAGTTCCTCATTTCTGAAAAGTTATGGAGCCAAAGAGGAAAGATCATCCAGAGGCCTGAGACAAAAGGAAAAGGAAGGCCCAGTTTGTGCAATTAAAATGGCTTTAATCCACCTGGGTACAAGTGGGGGTAAGATTCCCAAATGGGAAAAAATCCACATGTGGGCATTGGTGGTTGGGGGTTTCAAAAGTCAGGAAGGTGGGGGTCGGGACATTCCCCTTCCTGGGTTCCCTTACATTCTCTTCTGAGGGTGAGGGTTGGCCCATTTACCTTTCCCAGGTGGGACATCTGGTGGGGTGGGGTAGGGAGTTGACCCATTCACCTTTCTTAGGTGGAACATCTGGTGAGAGAGGGTAGGGGGTTGATTCTTTTAGGCAGATCCACCCTATTTGGGCAGGATTTAACCCTATCAATTTCCATCTCTATGGAAACAATCATATGTATATTTATACTAAACTATGTTTTACTAGATTCGAATGCCTTTTTTCTCCTTCATTTTCATAGGATAAATATTCAAGTGTTCAAACATTAGAAAAATTAAAAAAAAAGAAAAATGAAATGAAGAATAAAAATCTAACCACTGTTGACATATGGTCAAGTGTATTATATATACACTTTTGGGTATTTTTCAAAGTCTGTAATTAAGAAGAGAAGAAGGCAGCAAATCCATTCTCTGTATACTGTTCTATGTCTTGTTTTTTTCATTGTAAATATCTGCCCATATCCACAAATGTAAACATATGATGGAACTATATGAAACAATTAAGGAATCAAAATCCACTGTAGGAAGTTAAAAGGGAGAGAAATTTATTATGTTATTAGGTATAAAATGAATTCCTGAAGTACTAAGTTTGACAATTGATATCTCTGACATTTCACTTTGACACTTCTTGTTTTATTTTTATTGTGAAGGTGCATCGCCATTCTTTCGAATGCACATCTTGGCTTCTGATTACTTTTTAATTTTTTGAGGCAGTTTTGTGCAACAATTGATAAGTCAAAAATTAGTGTTGGGGGCGGTGCTTGTGGCTCAATGTGTAGGGTGCCAGCCCCATATACTGAGAGTGGCAGGTTCAAACCTGGGCTCCAGCAAAACTGTAACAAAAAATAGCCTGTTGTGGTGGGCACCAGTAGTCCTAGCTACTCAGGAGGCTGAAGCAAGAGAATCGCCTAAGCCCAGGAGCTGGAGGTTGCTGTGAGCTGTGTGATGCCACGGCTCTCTACTGAGGGCAATAAAGTGCCCTCTACAAAAAAAAAAAAAAAATAGTGTTGGGTCAAATATGAGTTCCATTTTGGAATCAATGCAGTGCAGACAGCTCCCATATAAATGAAGTAGATGGGATTGACATTGTCCATGTTTTAAGAATTTCTGTGGTTTTAATCTTGAAAATGAGCCATGTGGGTGACCTGAAACCAAGATAATGGATAATGGGTAATGCTGTAATGGCCCACACTGCTCTGTGGGCCAGGCAGCCCAGGAACAATAGAATTTGGAAAGTGACTTACAGCTAATTATCATGGTCTTAACTGCCCATCAAAGTGGGTCCATGGTAACACCTGAACCACAAAGAGGAGCCAATCCAGACCATTACTGAAGCCCTTACTGCCACAGTGTGTATGGGGGGGCATTAGTTATTTACAGTGAATATATCTCCCTGTGAAGATCTGTATCTTGTCCTTGACCTGTAAGCCTCCCTCCCTTCCTCAGTAAACCTTGTTTCATGCTTGCCTTGATTTCAGAGTGGCTTCTCATTCTTTAGCCAAGAGCATTGCAAGAACCCAGAATGCAGACAACTGCCTACCCCAGAAAGAGACTGGTCAGTAGAGGCAGGCTCATCCTTTTGCAAGATAACACTAGACCACAAGTCACATATACAACCTGCTCAAACTACAGAGGCTGGAAAGAATTTCCAAACTACAGACTTGGAAACTCTGTCGGTTGTGTTCACCAGACCCTGCACCACATGACTACCAGTTCTTCCAGGCTTTGGACCCCTTCTTGCAAGGAAAGATATTCAATTTTCAACGAGCTGTGGAAAGCGCTTTTTGTGATTTCATTGCCACTTGTTCTCCAGACTTCTTGGCTGCTAACATACATACACACTAACGCTAAGATGGCAAAACTGTGCCAATAGTTTAGGCACATATTTTGACTAAATTACATTGCTTCTTGTTTGAGATACAATAAGCTAAACTTTTGATTAAAAAGTCAGACATTTCGGGCAGCGCCTGTGGCTCAGTGGATAGGGCACTGACCCTATATATTGAGGGTGGCGGGGTGGATCCCGGCCCAGGACAAACTGCAGCAAAAAATAGCCAGGTGTTGTGTGGTGAGTGCCTGTAGTCCCACCTACTCTGGAGGCTGAGGCAAGAGAATCGCCTAAGCCCAGGAGCTGGAGGTTGCTGTGAGCTGTGATGCCATGGTACTCTAACAAGGGCAATAAAATGAGACTCTCTCTCTCTCTCTCTCAAAAAAAAAAAAAAGACATTTCATATTTAATGACCTAATAATATATTGAATTACAAGTTTAAGGGCTCTTGAAGCACTGGGAAAGTGAAGATTAGGAGGACACTTTCAGGCGATCCAGAAGTATAGGGACTGCAAAGAAACTTCCACCAATGATTGCAGCCATACTGCGGCATCAGAGGTGGAGAGTCTGAAGGGAATATTGAGAACCACTGAGTGCTAGAAGACCTTCTGTGCTTCTGCACAGAAGTGTTTGGTCCTCAGGTGAGGCCCCCAAACCTTTGGCATGCTTGTGTATAGCTTTAGAAAATTTAGGTTCTCAGGCGGTGCGTGTGGCTCAGTGAGTAGGGTGCCAGCCCCATATACTGAGGGTGGTGGGTTCAAACCTGGCCCTGGCAAAACTGCAACAAAAAATAGCCAGGCGTTGTGGCGGGCACCTGTAGTCCCAGATACTCAGGAAGTTGAGGCAAAAGAATCGTCTAAGCCCAGGAGTTGGAGGTTGCTGTGAGCTGTGTGACACCACGGCACTCTACCAAGGGTAATAAAGTGAGAAAAAAAAAAAAACCCAGAAATTTTAGGTTCTCCTTTGCTGTTAGAATCTAACCTGGAACAATACCAGAAACCAGGGCAGAAGGGGCAGAGATGGAGCTGAGCTGACAAGGGCATTACAAACAGCCCTCACCACCTACGCCTTCACACTACATTACATTGTACATTCCGAAAATTTCATATTTTTTCTTCCTTTTTTCTCTTGCTATCTCAGCACCCTCAGACAGGTTGTGAGCAAACTGCCCAAGTGCCCACATACAGCAGTGTGGTGAGACAAACATCAAAAATAATATTTCCAAAAATGGCATTAACTAAGAACATTATATACCTCCACCATAATATAATTTCTCTGTGTGTGTGCTAGAGATAATAGGTAAGGCCACAATAGGCAACCCAGGGAAGGCTCAAGGAAAGGAAGTTGACTAGACTTACAGGTTCTAGAGCTAAAGGTTCACTGTGTGCTGACAGGGGGCCACGTAGGAGGGATGCTAAGGGACTGGGCTGACCAAGCCGGTGAGGTGCCAAAGAGAGCTGGTACTTGTGGGCAGGCATCTGAATGAAACAGTGAGATCCCTTGGAGCCTCTTCTTGTGCACTAGAATGTGTGTGTGTGATGTGTGCATGTGTGTATGTGTGTAGATATAGGCCAGCTAAGAATATTACTTAAAATTTAGAAAAATAGTACAGAGATAAAATATTTTCTTTCAGAAAATAAAAATCAGAATTCTTTAAAAGAAATATATGATGCACTTACTTTTCAATTTGGGTTTGGGGTCAAGAATGTGTCAAAATTTCCCAAATAATTGTCCAAATTCAGTGATTCATTATTTCATATATTCAAGTATCCAAAACGGCTTAAAATTTATCTATTGCATGAAGGAGATTGTGACAATACTCAAAGAAAAGAAAATGTGTTTTAAGATAAAGTTACTGTTATCCAGACATTTAAAATCATGTTGGTGGGATATGATATAGTTTGCTATTTAGAAAACACACACACACACACACACACACACACATGAAATCAAGTCAAGTCATATGGCCAAATGTCTCCTTTTTTAAAAATTGCCATGCTGATAATCAAGTACACAGATATGCTTGAATACAGGGAATGTCACTGAGCACAGTATCTGGCCACTATTCAGATTTAATAAAGTATTAATTATACAATCTGATGGAAAATTCTCCCTATCTTATAAAAGAAATTGCCCAGAGGAAAAGCATTTTGTTGAAACATATCAAAAGGAAAATTTTCTTCTGTTTAAAAGAACAGAAGTAAAATTTTTTCTAAAACATTTATTTGTCATACCCTGGATACTTGGGGTCCTCATTTACTCTTTGTTAACAACCTTTAAAGTTGCCTATCATTGAAAAATGCACATTGTAAAAACTACGTAGAAAGACACTTATGTAGTCAGTGAGTGAAAAATCTGCATCTCCTATGTTCTGCTAACAGATAACTAGTCACTTGCAAAAGATGTTAAATGAGAAAGAGAATGTGAAAGAGGAAGAGAATGTATATTTGACATTTTCATTTCAAATATCATTGTGATATACAGATTAAAATGTTAGTTTCATGCTAAAGTTCACTTACACTTTTAGAAGTTCCCTGCTTTAAAAAATGCTGTTTTATTATTATTGTTTCAGGCTTTAAAAAGAAAAAGCCCATTTTTGCTCTTTTGCTATAACAAAACCCACAGATATCTTCAGACTCTGACTATATAATCCTCAGCATGAGGAGCAATCCCTTCATTAAAAATAAATAAATAAATAAGGACGGGCCTGTCTTCTGTACCCCGGAGAAATCCTGACTGTGGCTCGATACCCCAGAAGAAAAGCCTTTGAAATGAATCTAATGTCACGTTATTGAAAATGTTGCCGCACAGATTAACTTTTTTTCATTCTGCAATGGCTTACAAAGCTTCAAATGCCCAGAAATCTCCTAAACCAGACCATTTAAGGAATCTAAATAAGCTTGCACGGTTTTAAGCTTTCCGACTTTGAATGTTAGCTTTGAAGTTTTGCCAGAACCTGACTGCAGAAGAGTTGCTTTAAAACTGAATTCTTGACACTGGAATTAGTGTTGGAGGTTCACTATGCCTAATAATAATCTTGACCATAGACAACCATCACATATGGTACCTCTGAATTAATAACTCTCCAAAGATAAGATGTGTAACATCCTGGCTCCAATATTTATTTATTTTCCATCTTTACACATTGGAACCTTGGATAGGGTCCAGTTTAAAGAGCCAATTTTCTTAATGGCATATGGCATTTGTCCATGAGTAAGAAAGCACAGACAGGAGAAAGGAAAGACGTTTATAAATGGTTGAATTATAAATGTGCGATATCGTATTCCCTTTCCTTTTTTTGTATTTTTTTCTATTTTATTAGCTGAGAATCCTATAGCAAATTTCTGGGCAAAACTCCACTGTTCAGCGTCTTTTTGCCAACTTCCAACCAAGAGCAATTCTACTTCCATAAACTTTCTGGACCTTTAAATAAATAAACTTCTCCTCATGGCATGGGGTTAATTAGAAAGCTTTTAAAATATAGAGGTATACACTTCGTTTTAATTTGAATACTTGTATTTTGCCCCTTAAAAATAATAAAAGTTTATCCCATGAATCTGCCCTCCCGTCCTAAATTGGACATTCCACACAAGGAAAAAAATCCCCAAGTCTATATTATTGGATGGCAAAGAGAGGCACATATGGGGAGATTTATTATTGCCCTCAGTTCCTCAGATTTTCCAAGAAAACATCAATGCTATTTTTAGCATATAGGTTTGGCATCTGTCACAGTATTAAGGGGTGGAATGCTGCCCTGAAAGGTTTATGATTCTGCCGCTTAAAATATTTGATCAGTAATTCTAACAAAAAAAGGCAGGTAGATATATTTAAAAAAGTACATACAGATAAGTTTTATGAAACAAATGTGTTTGTACAGAGATAAACTGATATATATATATATATATATATACACATATACATATCTCAAGTAGCTAATTCAAATGCAAATTTTTATTTATTCATTTATTTGTTTATTTTGAGACAGAGTGTCATTATGTCACCCTCGGTAGAGAGCTGTAGAGTCACAGCTCACAGCAATTTCAAACTCTTGGGCTTAAGTGATTCTCTTGCCTCAGGCTCCCAAGTAGTTGAGACTACAGGCACCTGCCACAATGCCTAGCTATTTTTTTTTGTTGTTATTATTAAGCCATAAACACATAGATCATGTACACATTGATGCATTTGTTAGGTACATTGTGCTGATTTTATATGCAATTTGGAATCTTACTAGTTAATAGTAAGTTCAATAGAATCTTGAACTAGTTAATAACCGGCTGTTTTTTGCTTGCAGTTGTCATTGTTCTTTAGCAGGCCCCAGCTGGGCTCGAACCCATCAGCCTCAGTATAAGTGGCTGGAGCCATAACCACTGTGCTATGGGCACTGAACCTCAAATGCAAATTTAAAGGAACAAAATAACCTTTAAAAATTCTTCTCAATATGTGAGTTTATCTGTTATTTTATGAGTTATTCTTCTAAAATATGGCTCTAGGTAATTAAACTTGTTTAGCATTTCAAATAATAACTTCAGTGAATTATGGGTACAAATAGTAAGTTAAATACATCTATGCATTTGAACTGAAAGCACAGGAAATAAAAAATAAGAAGTCATTCATTGATTTTCTATGTAAATAATATCTAAGTAATAACATTTAAACAATCTGTTAAAAAGAGTAGAGTTTGGGAGGTTTGTTTAGTGTATAAACATATAAGTAAAACTTAAAGAAAATACAATTCTTCCTAATCTCATTTCCACATCCTCAATTGTTTAAGCAAGTGTAATGAAGATTAGAGAATAGTTATGGTAGGTATACTAATTTACTGTAATCTTCATTTTTGTAAATTTTTAAAATCCAGAATTCATAAATAATAAATTGACAAGCTGTTAGGAATTTGTTTCATGAATTCATTTAAAAATGCTTCTAATATGTCAAATCAAATAAAATAGTTTATAATGCTTAGGGAGAATGACATTATGCTAGTCATAAAAATATAAAAATTACATTTAAATAAATAGAACAACCGAGTAATTACAAAATTATTTTGGTAAATAATCAGCTAATAGAGTATTTTGTGTCTGCCAGTGTGAAACCTCATACACAGACATAAACAAACACTCACATGCATATGAATGCAAGTACGCCTACATGCACACGTATTTTCTCCTTTTTCTACGAATTCCTAGATTGCAAGATATCTTTCCTCCTTCATTCTTTCCTTCTTTCTTTTTTGCTTCCTGCCTTCATTTCTTCTTTTTCTTTTAAGGAGAAGGTAGGATAATTTCACTTCTATTGCTCAGTGGGGTGCTTACTCTTGCTTTTAAAGCCATCAATTAACACTTAGGCTATCCTACCTTTGGTTTTAGGTTTTGTTGATATTTACATGAAAAAAATGTCTTCTCACCTTTGAGAAAGACACAGGCCTATTGGTTAGACAGATACAGTAGAATATGATAAGCGCTATAATAGCATCACATGTGTTGAACTCAGCATAATCTCTTGACTAATGATTGTGTCAATTTATTTGTTAAAAATTTACCCACCATACTTTGTCAGGATTAGGTTTGAATTATTTGAGTTTTTCCAAATGAGACTTTCTAAAATAGCTCTAAACAAACAAACAAAAGCAAACAAAACATGAAAACAAACTCCCCTAGACTGTACATAAAATATATTTTTAAGGAAGAGAGAATCTAAGCTTATATAAGGCTGCCATAGAATGTGTCTGAAGTAAAATAATAATTCGATTAAGCTTTGGAGTTTGTGCAGGAGTTTTCGTGTTAAATTAGGTAGAAAAAACATCACCATGCTGAGAAATATGCATCTGTAAACACAGTGTGCTGAAGTGCAGCTACCCCAAGTACCTGCTATTCAGGAGCCAGGAGAGTCATTGGGCAAGTAGACTGGCCAGGTAGGCTAAAACACACACAAAGTGATTTTGACATACGATAATGACGTCAATGAGTCATTGAAAGACTAAGTTTATACCACCAATTCACAACATAAAACCTCATAACTACCCACTTTTTCAAATCCTCACAGCATCAAAATGTCATATAAGGTCTCCCCCTCTATAATCGAATTTTTCAGTAACAGAAGTGAAATATATTCATGTGAAATATAAGGGTGAAAATAATTCTATTCAAATTAGTATTAAATATTGGAAACTGTGAATTAATTTATGTGCTTAGCAGAGCTACTTGCAAAAGCAAGCATTTCATAAATGATTTTTGAACTGAATCACATTTATATTTGATTAACAAAATCATTTGTAATTTGTTTAGTCCTTTGTTTTCAGTCTAAATGTTTCCTTTCTTACTTTTATTTATAATTCAGATAATTCAGTCTCTTAAGTTTTGAATCTATAAACTCTATAAAACAATTCAGTAGTTTTGTAAAATAATTCAGTATCTCAAGTTTTGAATCCATAAAATTCTTAGTTTTCCTATTTCAAATTCCCTTTTGAGGATAATAAAAATTTTTATAAAAATGTAAAATAATCTTTATAAATTTAAAATGTTTAATGTAATAATGTCATTCCGGCTAGTAGTCAGTACTCACTGAATGTTTTAATATATCAATGAACATAAATACTTTATGATCTGCTCTAGTATTTTAACTCTTTACTGACAGAAGACTATGAAATTCAAAAATATCTTAATCAAGAAGCATTAGGTTGATATTCACATTTTCCCTTTTTTCCTTATCTTACAATATATTGTTGGGAATTTTGCTTACAACAATTATGGACTAGTTTCTTTCTTCTTCTTCTTCTTCTTCTTCTCTCTATCTCTCTTTTAGATCAAATTTTCTGCTAAAAACATCTAGAAAACTTGACAGAAAAAATATCTGTTTGCAATTACCTAAAACTATTGAGACAGTGATAACTTAATCCCAGAGAAGGAAAATCCAAGGAGGAGAGCTCAATGTTTTGTTATGCTGTTTCCTTCAAAGCATGTACTGATTCAAACACAGCTGGAAATGTTACTAGATGAAGAGGGTTAGGCCACCTGTCACTGACCAGCCAAAATGCGGAGTCAGGGATACGTCCACACACTTTATTAGAAGAAGACCAGCAATTCTGAAGAACAGTGAGAGTAGCCTCTTCAAGATGGTTCTGACCTTCCATTTCCAAAACTTAAAGTTCAAAACAAAAACGATGTTAACCTTTATCTTAAACAACATTAACCCTTATCTTAAAAACCATATTCAGCATAACTCATGACCTGTAATAAACAATAATCAGCATAACCCATGATCCAAAACAACATTTCTAATTCAAAAGTTAATCTCCTAAATCAATTGTCCTAAACATCTCAACATATACACTTTTAGGTTGAAGTCGAATTTACAAAACAAGAAGAATGGAAGACATGAGACGGAGATCACCCAAGACCTAAACTGGCCTAAGCTGTGTAGTCTCAGCCCTAGCCTGACTGATTCCATATTATTCTCACCATTATATGGGCTTTCAAAGAGCTGTGCAATTTTTTTGAAGACTTGGCAGATGTAACAAAAAAAAAAATCAGAATTTAGTATACGTCTTAGAGGAGGGCCCTGGTTTAAAAAAAAAAATCCCAATTTTAGTAGCATCCCAAAAGATGGAATAAATAATCAAGGTCCATCTAATAAGAGTTCAATTCCTGATCGGATTAAAGAAATCTGCCCCTAGCCCCTAGTCTGTTGGAAGCAAAATAAAACCCCTCTGGAGGAAGATAACATTAAGAGTATATCTTCATTTTTTCATACATAATGTTCATCATTTATTACAAAATAGAAAACCGTTTTATGAAAAATACAAGATGTGACATAACTGGAAACCAAGAGAAAAACAAAGTGGAAATAGACCCATGGGAGATCCAGACTGAAGTTATTAGATGTAACTTTATATGTAACTGTGATTAATACGTTGAATAAAATGAGATGAAACAAAATAAGATTTAAATGCATAAAAGTTGTTGGAATTTCTCTGGGTAGGGTCCTGGGTCCTTTTACCTTGGGGTTCAAAGGAAGAAACTATGAACCATGCAGATAAGTGACAGGATAGAATTTATCAACTAGAAGGGAAAGAAGACCAACAGAACCTCTGGCAGTGGAGGTACAGGAGTCGGAATGGCGAGCCCATGTGGGCCTTTTGCCTAAGGGTTCATGTATTGTTTGTGAGCAGGGGGGTCTTGGGCACGTGTGTCACATTCTATTCGTGTTGATCAGCAAATAGATGTGGCTCTTACAGTCATTGTCTCAAGTGAGGTAGCAAGGTGTATGTTTTTCACTCCAAGAGGGGCCTCCCAGATGAAATACCAACTTGGCTGTTTTTCCTCTGTCTCTGCTTTAGTTAGTTCAGAGAATGCAATCTCGAAAGGCCTGTTTGCCCAGGCCTAGACAATGGGGTAGAGAATCTGTCCAGTTCTGAATGGGGAACCCTAGATTATAGGGGTCTTCCACTTCTCATCAAGATGGAATAAAAAGAACCAGTTCTTTCCTCCTTGATATTTATCCACTTGAAACAACCCAGAACTGGAGAATATAGTTTTAAAGAATTGTATTTCAGGCTATAAAAGAAAGTTACAGCTACATACACTATAGTTGTCTCAGGTATACCCTTAAGAAAGTTTTCTAATTATAGTATACAAGGGGGGTTCCCTGGCAATGAAACCACTCTTTATAAATCATTAGAGAGGTGCAAGGCATGTACTTGGATGAGGCCCTAAAACTCTGATAAGGCATAGATAGATGATAATAGTAATCAGCCACTATCCCCTTGTTTGCTTGATAATCATTAGTTACTCTCTCCCTGTTGTTTCTCTATAACTATATTCTGAAGGAACATAGCTGGTGGTCATGAAGATTCTCATCTTTCACATAGATAACATCACCTCTTTAAAACCTAAAGGTAATTTCTAAGTATCTTTTTCATCAACCCATGGTACCTACAAAGAAGTGGAGTGACTGACCCACCCAGATCTGGTGGCCCATACCAAGAGACAGACTCAACCAGAATTGTGATCCAAACCCAGATATACAAGAAGATGTTTTCTACACCCTACAATTTTGCCTGCAACCTACCAATTTGGCAAACCCAGTTGCCTAATCCTTTGTCCACCAAACTAACCTTAAAAACACTGTCTCCCATGTTCTTACAGAGGCAGATTTGAGACATTTCTTTCATCTTCCTGTTTAGTGCCGTTTCTCCACTCAACCCCTGCCTATCTCAGTGTATTGGCTCTTCTCTGTGCAGTGGGAAGACTTCTCAGGTGCAGACATTTCAGTTGGACTTTAACCCCATTTCAATGCCCTTTATTACCCTCTCTTGCCTGAGTGTACTGGCTAGGACTTCCAGCACTATGTTGAATAGTATTTGTGATAGAGGATAACCTTGTCTGTGTTCCAGTTCTGAGTAGAAAAGCTTTAGTTTTATTCCATTCAGTATAAAATTAGCTGTGGGTTTGTTGTACATGGCTTTGATCAATTTAAGAAATGTGCCACCCAATCATAAAAACATAGATCATGCCTGGCCCTTTTCAATGGACCTGTTCCCAACACCCTCCACTGCTGGCTCCCTGCTTCTTTACAGGGGTGGCCCATGCCTGTGAATACAGTTCTCCCAAATCCGCAAGAAAAGAGAAATGTGCCACCTATGCTTATATTCTTCAGTGTTCTAATTAGAAAAGGATGCTGAATTTTACTGAATTTTTTTCTGTATCTATTGAGAGGATCATATTGTCTTTGTTTTTGCTTCTGTTGATATGGTGAATTATGTTTATGGACTTGCATATGTTAAACCAGTCTTGCATCCCTGGGATAAAACCTACTTGATCATGATGAATGATTTTTTTTTAATGTGTTGCTGTAATCTATTGGCTAGGATTTTGTTGAGAATTTTTGCATCAAAATCCATTAGTGAGATTGATTTGAAATTTTCCTTTTTAGTTGGGTCTTTTCTTGGTTTTGGTATCAGGGTGTTGTTTGCTTCATAGAATGTGTTGGGGAAGACACAATCATCAGCAAGACTGAGAAGAAAATGAAAACCAAAATCAAAAATAAAGAAACAGACATTAATGATCCTAGATTCAGTGAAACCTACATTTATTATCTACAATGTAGGCATATATCAAATTCTTACATTAAACACCCATCTCCTTCTATTATCAAATTTTGATGAGGAATACATCACTAAATGCTGCTGTCCTACAAGATCTCACAACTAAATTTGTGAACTTACCTTCTTGTACTTGTTGGCAGCACTGTACAAACAACTCAGTAGGATTTCATAACCTGGTCTATCAGCGTCTTGCAGCTGTGTTCAAGTCAACATGTGGTGGTGCACTTCTGTGTGCCATTCATTCTTATTGTTGCATGTTTTTTTTTTTTTTATTTTGGCTGGGGCTGGGTTTGAACCTGCCACCCTCAGCACATGGGGCCAGCACCCTACTCCTTGAGCCACAGGCGGTGCCCATTGTTACATGTTACAATGATAACTCTGAAGGTCATTCCAGAAAAAGAGTTCTAAATTGCTTTGAAGGGCAGACTAGGCACTGACATCAGTGCATAGCTTCCCAAGGAGAGTATTTGAAGGTGACCATAGTGATATTCAGCAATGAGGTAGGTTAGCACTTTTTCTAAGATTAGTTCACAATCTTAATTGTCAGATAAGTTACTTTCAGTCTGACAACATACATTGTGCATTTATACTGTTATTAAAAAATTAATTTTAATCTGATTATTTATTGCTACTGAGGAGGTACAATGATACAGCAATTTGGAAGACGTTCAGCAGCTTACTATAAAACTATACATACGCTTACCACGTGATCTAGCAGTCATACCCTTTTATGGTCTGCTGGACACTTTTCACTGTCCCAAGTACATTTGCAGAGCCAGGAATATGCTTACCAAAGCAGAATACAGCCTCTCACTAGCAGGGCCTGGGCATTTATGTGTTCCTCACATGCAGCTTCCAAAAAAGTAATTCCCTTAGAAAATAATGAGCCCATTTATCCACAGTGAAGAAGCTTCTGGTCCTCCTGGCCTACATTACCCTGGCAGAACTTCCATGTTGCCCAAATTGGGCATGAGAAAAGACATGTGATCAGATCTACATATAGAGGTCAAGATTCCCTTTTTTTTCAGCAAAGCTGCAAAACTATTTCAAATATAAATGTTTCCCAGATTGTTGTATTCATTTGTTTACTTTTTGGAATCTTGAAATGCTTATTATTTTTCTTCCTAGGTTTACAGTTACTTTTGGGGAGATAACTGACTTAAGTTTCCTATAATCTCTTTTATGAACACAGTACAAAAAGAGTGATTAGCTATTCAAAGGCTTAGGGAGGAGGAAAACATACATGTTTATTTTAGAAATGGCCCCCAAATCTTTAAAATTCAATAATGACCTTGCAATATTTTGGATTTCTACATGAAATCAATATACTATAACTTTGCATTTTTATGTCTTTATAAATTCTAGACCAGAATACCTTCTTGTACAACTTTTTATGAAGAAATTCATTATGCTCCCCTTAGCTTTTCTTCATTCTGTTTCCAAATATTAAAAAATCATCTAATTACTAATCTTTGACTAGGTTCCTAAGAAGTACCAGATGATATTCTATGAAATTAAGAAATGGAGTGACCAAGAGGCAGACCCTCACATTTAGGGAATTCACAGTCTGAGGAAGAATTTAAATATATAAATCCTCATTAAAAATATTAGCCTCTAACATAGAAGATATATTGTCCTTCACAAAACTTTCAGTAGAAAATTTTTATTTAGGCCAAGTATGGTGGCTCATGCTTATAATACTAGCACTTTGGGAGGTAGAGGTGGATGCACCCTGTCTCTACTAAAAATAGAAAATTTAGCCAGCCATTGTGGTGGGCACCTGTAGCTCCTTGGTTGTGGAGGCTGAAGAGTTTGAGGTTGCTGTGAACTATGACACCACAGTACTCTACCCAGGGCCAGCCACAGAGTGAGACTCTGTCTAAAAAAAAAAGAAAATTTTTCTTTCACAAAAGATATCCTGTTGCCTCTGCTACCCTCTCTCAGCATACTTTCAAGCAAGTAACATCTATTGTTGTCCTATATGTCCAGAAAGGAATGAAAAATTATGTAAGGTTTTATTAATAGAAAATTGCATCAGTAAGTTTTCTGTCCTGTTCTCAAATTCTTCCTTATTTCCTAGATCTTTTCAATCAAGACTCCCCCATGCCATTGACCTACCCAGCCCAATTATTGGCAACTAGAATGTTTCCAACTGTCTTTCACTGTGAATATAATAAAAAAACACTGAAAAGTATTTTCATCATATCAAGTAAATAATTGTTCTTTTGTTGTCATATCCAAGGAAATAAATGTCAATGTGTGGTATTACAGTGATACACTACAATTCCCTATAAATTTACCAATGAACGCAGCTCCATAGGGTAGATTCATGATGATATGAAATGAAGAAGGCAGGATTAGGCAACAGCTAACTGATTTCAAATGTCAAGCATGAGGTGAAAATAATCCTTTGATTGAAGATAGGAGTTTGTGGAATTCACATGTTTTCGTGAATTACACAAGGATGAACAACCATTCCTCTAAAGATATTTTCTTTCATTTATTTGACATGATACCATTCTATTGAATGAGATGAGGACAGGGGAAGGAATACCAACATGTAGCTCCTGTTTGAGTCAGAATAGATTAATTTATGCTATGGTGATGAACTACTCCAAATTCTCAGCAGCTTAAAGCAACAAAAGTGATTTGCTTTTGCTGCAAGTTCAATACAGGGGAATGACAAAATCTCTGCTTATTGTAACCACTGAAGCTGATAGATGCTTCATTTTAACGCTTGCTTCTATTAATACATCACCAAGGCACAGCCAGGGGACTTGGTAAATTGGACATTGGTTAGTAAAGCTTCTGTCTGAAAGTGACATGCACATATTCATTTACATTCCCCTGCCCACAGAAGGTCACACGGCAATCCCTCACTACAACAGCAGGGATTTTCAACTTTACCAGTAGCCTGTAAGGACAATCAGAATATTTGTAAGCATTTGTAGTGATTATTCCAGCTTTTTGTGCAACCTACAGTTTAATAAAGGGAACTATATAGCTACTCCAATATCAATGCAAGAACAGACATTATAAGGGTCTGAGAGCACAATGACAAAAATATGATGGTAATGCCACTAAAATATTAATAATATCTAAATTGTATTGATTTATTAGTTTTATCATGTGTCATTCTAAGACTTCTACATGCTATTAATGCATTTAATTCTCAAGGCAATACTATGACTTAGCATTGCTTTTTTTTTTTCTTCAGAGAAATAGAATCTCACTTTGTCACCCTCAATAGAGTGCCTTAGTGTCACAGTTCACAACAACCTCCAACTCCTGAGCTTAGATGATTCTCTTGCCTCAGCCTCCCAAGTAGCTGGGACTACAGGCACCTGCCACAAGGCCCAGATATTTTTTGTTGCAGTTTGGCCAGGGTTGGGTTTGAACCCGTTACCCTCAGTATATGGTAGGTGCCCTACTCACTGAGCCACAGGAGCCACCCGAGATAGTATTGTTATTACCTTGTCTTATATGTAAAAAATAAAGCATGAACTATGGAAGAAGTCCAAGTGCCCATCAGCCCATGAGTGGATCAATAAATTGTGGTATACGTACACCATGGAATATTACGCAGCCTTAAAGAAAGATGGAGACTTTACCTCCTTCATGTTTACATGGATGGAGCTGGAATATATTCTCCTTAGAAAAGTATCTCAAGAATGGAAGAAAAAGTATCCAATGTACTCAGTCCTACTATGAAACTAATTTATAGCTTTCATATGAAAGCTATAACCCAATTATAGCCCAAGAATATGGGGAAAGGGGAAAGGGAGGGGAGGTGAGTGGGGAGGATGGGCAGAGGGAGAGTAATTGGTGGGACCACACCTATAGTGCATCTTACAAAGATACACGTGAAACTTACTAAATGTAGAGTATAAATGTCTTAACATAGTAACTAAGAAAATGCTGTGAAGGCTATGTTAACCAGTTTGATGAAAATATTTCAATTGTATATAAAACCAGCACATTGTACCCCATGACTGCGTTAATGTACACAGCTATAATTTAATAAAAAATAATAAAAAAATCACGAAGATGTTAATTGATTTATTAATAATTACTCATAAAGTCTCTATTCATAAACTCTCTCTATATGTATATATGTGTGTGTGTGTACACAGAGGGTGCCAAAAATGCATACACACTTTAAGAAAGAAAAAAACTATCAACATTGTGATACTCAATATATACTAATAACAAAGGATAAATACAAGTCACATTTGACCTCTGTGTCAAGAAGAGCTCAGAGTCCTTACCATCAGCAGCCAGACACTTCTGACCTCGGGGACCTACTGCTTGTGCAAAGCTGACTGAAGGCATCGCTTGTAGCTCTGTGTGCTCCGTTTCACAGTGCCCGCCTCGCAAACTTAGGCTGAACAGTGCAGTGCGAGGTGTGTTGGAGATTCTGTTGCATACTCACGCCTCCCTTGTCTTTCTACTTCCACAACATTCTCCATTTCAGATACTACTTCTCACTGGTCTTGCATTTTTTGAAGGACGACCGTGCTTTTGCCATTTTCTTTGTCCTGCGGGTCTCATGGTGACAAAGCGTTCATTTGATTAATGCCATCTTTTGAGTGAACCTCATACTACACATTGCTACTGTAATTCATTCAATTTCATAAAGTAATACATAGATAACATCACTTAAAGTGCGTCTACATTTTGGGACACACACACACACACACACACACACACACACACATATATATAGTTTGATGGATCCAAGATCTGAACCTAAGGAGTCCTGCTCCTCAGCCTGGGCCCCGAAATACTATAGGGCATAGAGCTTATTTGCTTTAGCACTTTGATTTCTAACTTTGTTTTTAATTTATTAAACTCAGCATATAAAACCTTACTAAGAAGCTTATTCTAAAAACTGATCTAAATGGAGCATCTTAGGTTGAAGTAAGGAAAGAGGATAGAGACACATCCTTTGGGCCATATATGACTTCTAGGTACAGATTCAAAAGTCTAGCATTAAAAAGGCTTGAAACTTGCTCGGCACCTGTAGCTCAGCCAGTAGGGCACTGGCCACATGCTAGCAGGTTGGAATCCAGCTCCTCCTGGGTCAGCTAAACAACAATGACAACTGCAACCAAAAAATAGCCAGGCATTGTGGCAGGCTCTTGTAGTCCTAGCTACTTGGGAGGCTGAGGCAAGAGAATCTCTTAAGCCCAAGAGTTTGAGGTTGCTGTGAGCTGTGATGCCACAGCAATGTACCGAGGGTAATAGCTTGAGACTCTGCCTCAAAGAAAAAAAAAAGGCTTGAACCTTGTTTGTTTACTAAAAATATGACCAGCTAATGTGACCTTCCCTACTTTCAGACCTTAGTGATATTATCTCATTATCTTATTATAAATTGTCAGTCTTATATTTTTAAAAAATGATATCTTGAGATACAATTCAAAAATGTATTTTCAGTTTGAAATTGATAATAGTGAACTCTTGATTTCTATAGCTTAATTTAAAAAAAAAAAGCCAAATAGACACAATGTAAGGGAATGCAGCACAGTCCTGGCTGGCTGAAGGGCTCAACTTGAACTTTACCTAACAAACACAATGTAACCTAATCATTTGTACTCTCATATTCATCAGAAATTTTAGTAAAACAAACTTTTTAAACTACATGTATGCAAACAAATCCAGAATTAAGAAAGCTGTAAATGTTAAGAAATGGACAAACCCCCATAAAAATGATGAGAAACAGTATTCTACCAGCTAATTATTAGCCATCTGGGTAGTTTGTTTAAATCTACAAAGAGGCCGAAAGCACAGCTATCTGGCAGAGCTCGAATACCTTGTGTACTCCATGAAATCCCTGCACTTACAGCAGTGTTTGTTCTCCCAATCTTAACTGAATGCATTTTACTCTTTCTTCATTACCCCTGAACTAAGAAGATACTGAGATTCTATCTTTTCTAGCTTCTCTATCACCGATTGCTTTCTCTAAACTCTCACAGTTACAATGAAGAAACACAAATCCAATACTTACAATTTTTTCCTCAGAATTCAAGATTTAGCTTTAGTAGTGAACACCAAATATTGTTTAAAAGAAACAAATACTTGAAAACAAGCAACATCAATTTCAAAGTCACCAACAATGTAAATATTTAGCATCCTTGCCTATCTTTAACATACAGTAATTAGGTAGTAATATGAAGCATGGATACTAAATGAAATAAGTAAACACATACAATAAATGCATAAATGTTATAGCAGCCCATTCTCTTATGCACAGAGCTATATTCACTCACCAAATATGTACATTTTCTATTGTTTCTACTTAATTAACTTTATTAAGAAAGTGAAACACTTTGGTCATGCCATATAAAATTTTTTTGTTAACCTCCATAATTGAAACTGGACATAGGTGTAATTTTATTGGTGAAACGATACTAGCATTGCATAAGGTATTTTTAAAGTGCCTTTATATTTATTGAAACATTCTTTTTTCTTTCTTTTTTTCTTTTTTTGAGATAAGAGTCTTGCTTTGTCACCCAGCTAGAGTGCAGTGGTTTCATGACAGCTGCTCACTGCAAGCTCACATATCTACACTCAAGCAATTTTCCTGTCTTAGCCTCCCAAGGAGCCTCAGCCTCCTCAGTAGCTGGAACTACAGGTGGATGCCCTCAAGGCCTGTCTAATTTTTTCTATAACACTTTGGCTAGAGACGAGGTCTCACAATTTCTCAGGCTGGTCTCAAACTCCTGAGCTCGAATGATCTTCCTCCTTTGTCCTCCTGGAGTGCTAGGATTACAGGTGTGGGCCACTGTGCCTGGCCTGAAACTTTCTAATATGAAAATATGTCTCCAATATGTCCCCAATCCTTTGGGCTGTGTATTGTAGTGTGCCTACTGGACATAAAATTTAAAACCTTCTCTAATTTCCAAAGAAAGTATTAATGATTAAAGATAATTAAATAATTTTTTATGGTCCTTAGGGGACTTTTACATTAGGCATGTAATACACTAACTACCCACCCCACCCCAACCCCCCCCCCAAAAAAAAAAACTCACTTTAGACATTGTTTTTCAAGTTCTTTTTTGAACTTATTCCCTCCAGGGCTTTTCTCTGAATTTTTTCCTTATTTCATCTCAACCTGCAAGGCACTTAAACTTCCCCATCCCTGTTTCATTCAGGATAGTTTGGTCTCCATGGAAATCTCTGCCCTAGATATTCCATTTATGCTGGACAATGAATTTTCCTAACAATGTAATTATAAGATATTTACTTAATCAGATTGTTTTGTTCTCAAAGACTCTCTTTATGTTCCCAATGCTGTGGTTGTGAAATTTGACATTAAAATTATTTTTTAGATTCCACAAAGATCTCCATTTATTTACTCCTACACTGTTATGGGGAATTATGTGAGGCATTATAAGCAATGATATTATTGTTGTTGTCCGATATGCTGGAAGGTTTCTTCACTGTTGTTGAGGACTTGCCATACAAATTAGAACACTTTTGCTTTAAAAATTCTTTTCTGCCAGCCACATGGTCATAGCTACCAAAGTGACAAATGTCATAATCCTCAGTACCTGTCTCTTCAAAGCTCTAAAGAGTAATATCTATACAAAAGTAAGTCACACGAAGATTGAGTGTATTCTTGGAATGAGTTCTATTTTTTGTAACTGATGAATTTACAATAGAATGAAAAAATTAACAAAATTTAACAGATTTTCAGATTAACAGATTTTCTTATCTTTTTTCTCTTTATGCGTATTATTGTGTATAATTTCTACAGTTTTCATCCTTGAATTAGAAAGATATCCTAAATAAAAGCAGTTCAATTTGGTTTTGAGAATTGCCACTTATCCCTGTGAAGCAAACCAGATGTTCAGCAAATTTTCCTAACTCCCTTTGATTTATTATATAACCTTGGCGTGTTTTAATATGACTTTAATTTTTTTGCTGCAATCTGGCCCTTCTTTTAGTTGCATTGTCCTGTGTGTTTCCTGCTCTCTCAGAGGGAGGTGATGCAGATTAATGAGTTTGAACTCCACAGACTAATACTCTATAAGAGCAATCATTTTTTCAATTGGTATTATTTCACTATTTCAATTTTCTGAAAACACTGGGGACCCACACTAACCTAGAGGGACGATAAACAGTAAGATTAAGCTAGAAGAGTGAAGATGTAAATTTTCACACAACTTTCAGAAATATGAGTATCAATTTCTTTAGGATTAGACCAAATATGAGCCGACTGACACCAAGGCAGAAAGACAATTTATTCTTTAAAGGCTCCTTCCAAGTTCTTTCCCTGAGGCTGGCCCTCTAACTAAAATCACGCCCGTGAGATGAAGGAAGGAGTGAGACACATTCCACAAAAGCAGAAAGTTGACGATGTCTGATCAAAGAATTAGACTATATTTTTAACACAAACCTGAGACAGCACTGATAACACAAATTAGTCTAGGAGAGTGGTGTGATAGCGAATGTAACAGTCTTCCGTTAAATGAGAATTATGTAAATTTGAACATGTGTTCTAGAAATGTAGGCAGAGTGTTTTTGAAAAAGATGATGAACAACAAATTCAGCAGTTAAAATACATGATGATTGAAAAATATGACACATTATTGAAGACATACTAAAATTTCATTAGAATAATATAACACATAGTTCAGGAGAAAAAAGGAAAATTGGAGGCTTTCATCATCTATCTTCAAAAGCTTTCAGATGCTATAACTCTGTTCTTCTAGAACGGCAATAACTGTAATAATGATGATGACCTGAAATAAAAGGCAATATTTTACCAAATAATGTAATCATTTATATCTAATAACGAGTGAAGGAAAAATAAATTTATTTTTTGAGCTGGGCAATGAATAATACGTAACCTTTTCATGTGCTTACACTGTAAGCACATACTAAGTGCTTTATGCACATTTTGTTTTCATCCTCACTATAGGGAGGTACCGAAAGATACATTTCCCCAAAGTTGAAGATATTTATTAAAATTTGATCAAAGAGAAATTTGACTACTTTCTTTTTTTGCTACAACATGGTATATTTTAATTATTATAATAAAATAAAATCATTGTATTATTTTTATTGTGAATATATATTGGAAAGATTAAATAATCTGTTCACAGTCACCAGAGTAATAAGCCTGGTGTAGCAGACATTTGAATGCAGATCATCCACCCAGACAGTGAAGCTCTGGCCCATCATATAATCTGACCACACAAATATTCATTACAATGAAAACATTCTGAACAATTGTTTGGCAATATTCCTAAAAAAAAAAAAAAAAAAAAAAGATACTGCCAGAGACCTTTAATGATAACTTCTGGTTCTCTATTGATCATTTATTGTGCTCTTAGGTTATAAACATTATTCAAATCATTTCATACACATATATTTGTGACTTACCACATACTATAGATTTCCAGGCATCTACAGCTAGGAGAAAAATCAAAGTATAGTAAAATAAGTTAAAAAAATACTACGAAATCTCTGTTAAGAGCAATTACAGATTCACATACCTATTAATGATATAACAAGTTCAATATTATCTACTGAGGAAAATTCATCAGGTATGTTTGAAAAGAAAATAATTTACATAAAGGATAAGTTCAGAAGAATGCACAATGGTTGAAAAGAAATAGAATCATGGAATATTGTTATGGGTAAGAGAAGTTATGTATGGCAATATGTAAAATCAATAAACATTTAATTTTTAATTTCTGTGTAACCCATGTTATTTTTGAATTGGTTAATAACAGTGAAAGAATGGTTAACATACCCTTAAAACAGTACTTTTGACTTGAAAAAGAGACGAAGTATCTAATCTAAAAAAACCACTTAGTTTAGCTTGAGAAGCCAAAGCACGCAGTTTAATTTTTGCATAGGTATAAGAGAAAATAAATGTTTGCAGTAGAACAGATTGTAAAAGAGAAAATGCGATGGCTTTGGTTCCAAGGTGTCTCTCATAAAGATGTGATCTGTTAATATCAATTCCTAAATTTAAATTCATAGGCAAACCTGAACTATTATACAAGTAGCGAGAAAGTGAAAAAGCAGACAGACTTAAGTGAGAATTCTTATAAGATGGAATTTAAAGATAATGCCAAATAACTCAGTGGGCAGAGGGGGAAAAGTACAATTAATAATAAGTCCTTGATGACATGATTTTGGTTTATAGGTGGAATAGATATAATAGATGGATAGAATAGATGTAATTTTCCCTATTTTTCCCATAAAGCACAGCTAAAACCCCTGAAAATTGTCTGTGAAATAACCATAAGGAGTTACAAAGAAAGCTAATACAAACATTTATGCACAAGTCTTAGGCAACATCATGAGGAAGTTCCAGCCACTGCAATACAGCAAGAGAGGAGTTAGAAGTCAGAGATCTAAAGGCAAGAGAGAAAACAACTCTTGTTATCAGATGCTTTGTCTTTACAGAAAATTCTAAGAAATCCACAAAAAGAAACAAAATACCTCCAAACTAATAAATGTATTCCTCAAGGCTGAGGATACTTGATAAAGATACAAAAAAAAATCCTGCATATCAGCAATGAGAATGTGGACAGGGTAATCGTGAAACTGTTAAAAACATTTCTCAAAAAATGAAATACCTTGGTGTAAATCTAACAAAACACATACAGAATTTGCATGCTGAAAAGTATACAACATTAATGTCAAAAAAACCCCACCGAAATAAATGGAGAGGGATACCATATTTATGGGTTGAAAGACCCAACATAGCAAAGATCAACTGTCTCAAAATTGAGGCAATTTCAACGAACATTTCAGCAACAGTTTTATAGATATAGATAATATTAAGTTAAAATTCTTATAGAAAGACAAAGGAACTACAATAGATTAAGCAATTTTGAAAAAGAAAAAGTGTGACAAATCAGTCTACCTTATTTCCAATCAAAACGCAGGTAAGGTACTCAAGCCTATGGTGTTAGTAGAGGGATCTACCCACAGATCAATGGACACAGAACAGAGAATTAAAATAGGTTCAAACAAACAAGCCCAACTGATAATTGACTAGGTGCATGCAAAAACAATTCAGTGATGGAAAGACAGCCTTTACAACAAATCATGCTGAAACAGGAGTATGTCAATTGGCAAAAAATAATGAAGCTTATCTAAATTCATCATCATATACAAAAATTAACTAAAACTAGATCACAATACACATGACATAAGAGTAAAACTTTTAGAAAAATACACCAGAGAAAGATCTCAAGATCTAGGGCTATGCAAAGTGTACTAGGACTTGACACCAAAACCATGATTCATCTAGATAGGTTGGATTTCATCAATATTAAAAATACTTGCTCTGTTATAGTCTCTATCAGGTAGATAAAAAGACAAGCAAAAGAGTGAAGTAAAACATTCTCAAACTTTATATCAAGAAAACTAGTATCTGGGGTATAGAAAAACTCTCAAAACTCTGCAGGGGGGGAAAAACATTCCAAGTAAAACCTGAGCAAAAGGCATGAAGAGATATTTCTCTGCAGAGGATAAATAAACGCCGAATAAAAACATGTAAAGATGCTCAACATCATTAGCTCTTACAAACATGCAAATTACAACCCCAGTGGGATTCCACTACAAACTTGTCAGAATGGCAAAAGTAAAAAACCAGTGACA
Source organism: Galagoides demidoff (assembly GCA_963574575.1). Taxonomy (NCBI): domain Eukaryota; kingdom Metazoa; phylum Chordata; class Mammalia; order Primates; family Galagidae; genus Galagoides; species Galagoides demidoff. The sequence goes on from CAUYQV010080430.1 coordinate 40,411, forward strand.
ACTCCAAATTCTGTCAAGGATATAAAGAAACTGGATCGCTCATCCATTGACACTGGGAATATAAAAAGTTACAGACACTATGGAAAACAGTTTGGCAGTTTAAAGTGCAATTACGTAGCAATTGGACTCCTGGTAATTTAGCCAAAGAAAGGAAGACTTCTGTTCATGCAAATATCTGGGCATAAATGTTTATATCTGTTTTACTCATAATAACACCAAATAACTCAGATGTCCTTCCACAAGTGAATGATTACACAAAACACCCTGTTATTCAGTGAAAAAAGAAATGTATTGTCATGCTGGATATATCTCCCAGCAAGCATTCTGTGCAGAGATAAAAAAAGAAGCTCATTCCAAAAGGTTATTTGCTGTATGGTTCCATTTGTGTAACATTCTTAAGATGACAAAGTTAACAGAAATTAAAAGCAGATTAGTGAGTGCCAGGATTTGTGGAGGGTTGGAGGCAGGACAGAGTCAAGTGTGTCTCTAAAAGGGCAACAAGAAAAATTCTTTTGGTGGTGAAAATGTTTTGCATAATATCCTAATCTTGACAAAAGACAGGTTTTACAAGATGTTACAACCCAGGATACCAGGGAAAGGAGACACGGGTTTTCTATTTCGGCACACATACTGTAGGTAAATCTATAATTGTTTTCAAGATGAAAGTCTAATTAATAATAATAATAATAATAATAATAATAATGACTTTTATTTTTAGCCCAGGATGTTATGTAAAAGGAAATGCAAGTTTGTGAGAAATACATTAAGTTTTAAAAATATTAATTTTGAGATGTCTACAGATTATTTTTGCAGGTTAAATAAATTGCTTTGGAAGCAGATTCCAAAATGAATTCGTGTAGATGTTTATTACTATGCAATTTACAATTAACAAGGGCAAAAGGAAGAAATGGGTAGAAGGCTGAGCTGTGGGGTAGATTAGATGGAGTATTAGCTTAATCGCTGAAATCAAGGATCTTCAGCCTCTGGAGATCTAAAATAAAAACCTATTAGAACCGTCTCATATTGGGTGAAAATGGCCAGGTCTTACACACTCACTGCCGCGGCTCTTCATCGGGCACAGGCTGTCCTGTCCCAGTGGGGCCTGTGCTGTGGGGTGGGGGCCCCCAGTCCCTGCCGGCAGCACCACCCCCACCCTGTGCGCCTCCAGCTGCAACCTGCAAGCACAGCTCCGGCACAACACCACGGTTAGGACTGAGAGGCGAGATAGAATTGAACCCTTACTTTGGATTTTGTCCTCTGGTCGTCACCAGCAAACTGTCTTTACATCACTAAGGAAGAAAATGTGGAGCCAGAAGAAAGGGGCAAAGTTCAAAGTAGAAAGATTAAAAATAAGCGTATCTATCGACAAGATAAAAGGGAACGTTGGTCACCATAATTTAGCACAGGTAGACAGATTTCAAAGAGGTGGCCCACAGAAGGCAGCCTGGCGGAGAAGTGAAGGCTTTTCTTAAGGTAAAAGTGGGGAGAAAACAAAACAAAGGTAAACTTAAATAAAATAAAAAGGTAATGAGAATAAGTAGGAAGGGGCCTGCCCCTGCAAACAATGCCGGTTCCACTGTTGTATCTTTACTCTGATAGGCCCTATGACAATAATCCTAACTGGAAGTTTCATTCCCGTTTTCTACAGGAGACTGTGAGGACTCTCAGGGAAGTTAAATAAATCTTACAGCCCAAATCACCAACGGGGTAGCCCTGCTGGGAAGGAACCGCGTCTGCTCGATTCCAAACTCAACATCGCTGGCTTCACAAGCTGATTTATTTGTATTCAAACTGATTACAAATAATGTAATAATGTCCTTTACTTCATACTTTGTAACTGAGAGGAATTATATTCTACTTTATTCTTTGAAGAGTCAATCATCCTTTCATTTACTTACACAGGGCAGCAGAGTGTGAAAAACCACTAGAGGCACGTGAACAGTGGCGTAGGAAGTCTAACCAACAGGCCGCGCCAGGCTCGTTAGCGCTCTCATCTCGGACGTTCTCAATCTGCAATATGGACTGTTAATATTATCCCCAAATTATGGATTACAGACACAGAAAAGAGAACCTAGTTGAGGATACCATGTCCTCAGGTAAACAAATGAATAGGAATTTAAAAAGCTAAAATATGGGAAAAATTAGTATTTTATTTTATGTCACTAAAATGATACACACATGTGTGGAAGTTTTAGTAGAGCCATAAGTTGATTATAAGTGGATCAATTTTATATTTCTAAGATTCCATATAATGATTAAATATTTTTTCAAACATGGAATACCTTCTTTTGAAGGAATAGAACCTAATTAAATAAAATTGCAGAAATATTAAAATTGTGTAATTATATATGTATATAAAAACTATTGTACAAAAAAAGCTATAGCATTTTCCATTCACTTCGACAGAAATCTTTGCTTTTGTTTCCCCTTCACCCTCACTTTACTGTTAGAATCCCACATTGTTCCTCCCCCACTCTAGTAGCATGTCCAGGATTAAAGAAAAATTTTGAGAAAGGAAACCTATTTATAGAAGCAAAGTCTTTCCTTTTTTGTTGCCATAAGAAAATTATTAAATTATTTTTATTTTTCTCCATCCCAGTAGGCCTGGAATCTCATCTCCAATACATGCACTCACAAAACCCACAGCTCCTAATGTGACCTTGTGTGCACTGGGCTTGTACTTTTCCATTAGGGCAAGTTGTTGAGAATACATATACACTGAGTCAAAATAAAAATATAATAAAGTCAAGTGAATCAACGAAATAACAACAACAACAAAAAAACCCCAGAAATATTCTTCGTGGAATTTTATTAGATGTTTAAGTGCACATTTGTAATTTACTTCCATGAGACTCACATTAATATTAATAAGTTACGCTAACTTTTAGGCCAGTCAGGTGGCTCACACCTATAATCCTGGCACCCTGGGAGGCAGGTGGATCACTTTAGCTCAGCAGCTGGAGACCAGCCTGAGCAAGATCATGACCCCTATCTCTACCAAAAATAGAAAAACTTACCCAGCTTCTGGACAGGGCCTGTAGTCTGAGGTACTCAGGGAGGCTGAGGCAAGAGGATGGCTTAAGCCCAAGAGTATGAGTTTGCTATGAGCTAACACCAGGGCCTTTTATCTAGGGTGACAGAGTGAGACTCTGTCTCAAAGAAAACCAAAAAAGTTACACTACAGCTGGACAGGTTACAATGTTTTATTTTCTTTTTCAGTTATATAGATCACTCATAATTCATATCACTGGAATCTTTATTAACTTATTAAAATTAATTTGTCAATCCTCTGAATATACAATAATTATTTGAAAACAGTTGGATAATATATGTATTACCTTAAAATGTAATTAAATTTGATTGTGTTGATTTATTTATTATTTATTTATTTATTTTGTTTGGAGTTTTTTTTTTGTTGTTTGTTTGTTTTTGGTCAGGGCTGGGTTTGAACCTGCCACCTCTGGCATATGGGGCCAGCGCCCTACTCCTTTGAGTCACGGGCACTGCTCCTGTGTTAATTTATCTTTAAAAATATAAAACCAATAAAATTTCATAAGCCATGAACATTTTTACTAGATGTTAGTCTACATTTGAGTTTATGACACTATTGAGTTAAGATTCAAATCCTATAACCCAAATCAAAATAGGACAGATATTTTAAATCCTAAAATTAAGTTGCTTTAGAAAATTTTAGAATACAAGAAAAAAATGAACAAATATTCCCCATTTAGATGGTGAAACCATAAGAATAAGGAGATCAGAATTTTCAGCATATCTATGTTACATTCTTCCTCTTTTTTTCTAAATATTTTATTATTGTTATCATCATCATTATTATTATACAGTTTTTTGAGCAGCTTTAGGTACAGCTCAATAAGGAGGTGGGTACGGAGATTACCCAGGTATTCTTGGCCCACCACGCGCTGAGTCTCCGCAGTATTCACAGCTCTTACCAGAGAGGCCTTGTCCCAGCAATGAACCTGCTGTGAAGCATAATCACCAAAGTCCGCAGGGTCCATTAGGGTTCACTCTTGATGTCATACATTTTATGGATTTAGACAAATTTGTAATGAAATATAACTATCACAAAAGTATGTACAAAATAGTTTTGCTATCCTTAAAAATCTTCTCTTTTCTGCCTATTCAATCCATGGTGCAGATACACTATAGATATCTATAGTACCATTCACCCTCAGAAGGACATCTTGGTTGCTTTCAAGTATCGGCATGTGTAAGTAAAGCTTCTATAAATATTGAAATGCAGATTTTTTGTGTGTGTTTTTAATTCCTTTGGGTAAATACCAAGGGGTATAATTGTGCGATAGTATGGTAACAGCATGTGGGGTTGGAAGCCCTCCTCATAATATTATCAGAGATTCAGTTTTGTCTTAGTCTGTTTTGCTGCTATAACAAAATACCAAAGACTGAGTAATATTCAAAAATAAAAGTTTATTTTCTTTCATTTCTGGAGGCTGGGAAGTCCAACATCAACGTGTCAGCAGATTCTGAGGTCTGATAAGAATTGCTCTCTGCTTCCAAGATGGGGCTTTGATGCTACGTCTCTGGAGAAAAGGAACTTTGTCCTCATGTGGGATAAGAGAAAGGGCAAGCAAGGAGAACACCACAGGAAGCCTCTCTTGTCAGGGCTGTAATCTCATTCTCAAGAGAAGAGCAAGAGGAGCCCCCACTGGCTAGTCTCTACGAGGCTCCACCCTTCAATGTAATTAATTATATTTACCACTGAGTATGAACACCTGAATTTGGGGAAGGGCCCAATCTAACCATAGCAACTTTCAACATACAAATTTGGGGATACACATTCTGTCCATAGCATGGTGGTTTTGTTTTTCAAATTATATTTACAACATATGGTAACAGTAGAAAGCACATTTTAACACAAAATAAGTTTGGCAGGTATTGTCTTTTCTAAACAGTTCTTTGGCTTCTAATCTTTCCCCCATATTTGGAGTCTTTTTGTTATACACAATGGAGGCCAATGACTAATGTATAAACATACTTCATGTTGTTTTTTATCAACCAAAAAATTTATAGTTCTAAGAATTAGAACAGGAAATTGCAACAGTGGCATTCTTCAGTTTGCTCAGAATTCATCAATAGAAAACATTCTTCCTTTATCTTTTTAGAGTAATATGTGCTATTTTCTGAATTTTAAGAGCTGATTATTTGCTATCAAGCATACTTTTATTAGTCATTGCCAATGCCTTTTTTAAAACATAAAATAAGCTCATTTTTTAAGAAAAACATGATGCTAACTATGTATCTAAATCTTCTACTTAAAAGGATGGAATAAGGGGTCATAGGCAAAGTACTTTGATAAACCCTTTGACTATAACAGAAATGGATTAACATTAAACATAATAGCCAAATACCACCTCTTTTGAGCTTACAATGGTTAAAAAAAATAGAACAGGAAAAGGCTTTTTATAAAAGCATGAACACAGTTTTAAAAAACCTTCCCACTTTCTACTGCAGAAAACATAAATTATATACTTTGCAACCAGCTGTAATGGTAGGCATAGGCAGCTGCTCCAATTTACTGTATAGTACTATTGTACATATTGTTTGATGCACAAATTACTTATAATTTCTAGAAGTGCATCTTTGCAGTTTGATATTTTTAAGCAGCACTCCAACTTGAAAAGTTGTAGACTTTTGGAGAGGCTAATTCTGAAAAGGCTTTCCCATTGCTGACTGTGTTTTTCCACATCATGGTTTACAATAGTCTATTTTATATGTTCAAAAAAGTAAACAGAAATGCCTGATGTTTTTCATAGATTTCAGGAAAGAACTTAGTGAAATTTTGATGATTTCTATGTTCTGATTCTTAAAGTTAAATCTTTGTGTTCATTGCAAAATATATCTGCACCTCAAAAATCTGCCATCATCACAGAGGAATTCAGAGGAAAAGGAATTTAAATCTTCAGAGATGGATGAATTTGGGTCAAATACTTTGGAAAATAATTTATGAATTTGAGAATAGAATTATTAAAAGAAAACTCTTGATTTTTCTCAAACCAAAGGGAGAAAAAGAAGCACCTAGATTAAAATTAAAAGGTCACTTTTTCCACTATGGAATTACATGGGGAATCTGAATCAGACATTTTCTCATCTGTCTGAATTTGTCTTTTCATACTTGTCAATGTGTGGAATCAGAGGCGGGAACATTAAAAATCCCTGTTCTCTTTTAATTCATTGTCACTGCGAGCCAGGAGTTCCAGAATGGCTTCTTCTGACATCAGTGCAAATCCTTTGTTTTGTGGCTTCTACAGCTCTTTGGTCAGCCTGCACACTGCCACTGCCACAGAGCTGTCCCCAGCCTCATGTGCCCCTGGAGAAGTGGGTTTCACTCTGCGCATGTCCTGGCTTTTCTGCCAGAATCTCTCTGTCCCCTTGTAATGAGAGTCATAGATGTTCTATCAAAAGTGGAATTGTAAAACTACTATGCACTGACATTGAATAGACTCTAAGTGATTGCCAATGGTGTCTCCCCTAAATGTTTCTTTTAGTTTGTAAGGCTTACAGCATTTTTTTCTTAAAAACTGGGGCATGTTCAAATGAAAATTAACTCATAACAACACTTACAGCCACATCCACTGACTCTGACCTTGTGCTCTAAGACTTTTATCTTTAATCCACCTTATATTCTCTGCATTCATAAAGCACTTTATTTAATCACTAATGAGAACTTTACCTTTACTCTGCTGTAGGAAATGCCAAATGTTATTGTGCAGGAATAAGACTGTGGGACCATAAATCAACACAGCTATTTCAGGGTGTGTGTGTGTGTGTGTGTGTATAATGAATGATTTCACATTCTGTCCACAGTTTCAATGATATCTTATGTATTACTTCACAACTCATAGGTTGCTATCTCTAGTATAGACATGATTCTGAGTCTCAGATCCATATATGGGGTTGTCTACAGGACTTCTCAATTTCGATGTACAATGGACATCTCAAACTCAATTGAACATTAAATCTCTGCTTCCCATTCCCTAGACGCCTTTTGCCCCTAAGTTTTACATATAAGGGAGTGCAACTACCAACATAGTTTCCTAAGACTACAAACAATGGACATAAACTTCTATAGGCCTCTTAGGCCTTTACCACAGCAAAGAGCCACAGATTGGTGGCATAAACAACAGAAGGTTATTTTCGCACAGGTCTAGAGGCTGGTAGTCTAAGACCAAGTTCTCAGCAGGGTATAAGTTTCCTACAAGGCCTCTCCCTGGCTGGTGAATGGCCACTGTCATCTTTAGGTGTTGAGTTGTTTTCTCTCTGTGTCCAAATCTTTTCTTCATATAGTACATTAATCATATTGGATGAGGGAAGCACTTTAATGATCTCATTATAATGTAATTATTTAATTAAATACTTATCTCCAAATATAGTCACATTCTGAGTTACTAGGAGTTAAGAATTCAGCATATGAATTCTGTCATCTCCACTCCCCAAGCTCCAGTCAACCCCACGTACTTTTGATTCTGGCTATTAAATATGTCTTTACTGTATCTACTTTTCTCCCATCGTACTCCACTAACCTATTCTATGAGAGTGAGTTTTCACTTAGACTGCTATAAAGACTCCTGGTCTCATCCTCTAAAATCCAAATCTCATTATATCATAATAGTGACTGCAGCAAGTAGAGTCATGAGCCCAGTTGAGTTTGGGGAGAGAACTGAACTGCCAGCTATCAGAGGAGTGCATTAAACAAGCAAAAATAAAAGTTTACCCTTTAATCATTCACACCAAAGTATAAGCAAGAGTCTAAACCAGAGAAAGAGTTAACTCCCCTGTCCCCAAGCACCTTGAGACTTAGGTGGATCAGCGCAGATGTGGGGATGGTCTTACTGCCAAGGGGGTGTGAACAGAAGCTTCTCTGGCGGTTTTGTGGACACAGAGATCAGGTGGGGGGGAAGATGAACGAAGGATGAGTAGGAAGGCCTGGAGTATAAAAGTGCTGTGTGCTGAAACATGGGAGAGGGATGTGTCTGATGTGCCCCCTTCCTCTCCTATCGTAACGATTCCTGAAGAAGACCAAGACCAAAAGTTTAGAAAGAGGCTTAGGAATGAAGAATCCTTGGTCTAGGAATACAAATACATTTAAGAGATTAACTGGTGAGGAGACCCTGAATCTATTTTTTATTTAAGAGAGTGACTGGTCAGGAGACCCTGAATCTATTTTTTAATCCATTATTTATCTATTTGAATTTTATTTCAGATTAATGTATGAGTACATACAATTAGGTTACATTGTTTGTCTTTGTTAGATAAAGTCCAGGTTGTAGTTGAGCCTTTCACATAGCAGGTGTGCCATATACCCCTACATTGTACCCCAGGGGTGTGAGCTTACCAAGCCCCCACTCTCTCCCCTCCTTCCTGAATCTAAATGTGTTTCATCCAGTTTCATATTAATATTGGGTACATTGGATATTTGCTTTTCCATTCTTGTGATACTTGAGGAAGATGTCCTCCAAATCCTTCCAGGTAAATACTAATGATGTAATCTCCATCTTTCTTTATGGCTGAATAGTATTCCATGGCCTACGTATACCACAGTTTATTATCCATTCATGGATTGATGGGCACTGGATTGTTTCCATATTTTTGCACCTGTGAATTGAGCTGTCATACACATGCAGGTGCAGGTGTTCTTATGGTAAAATCATTGTTTTATTTCTAGGTAGATATCCTAGTAATGGGATTATGGGATCAAATGGAAGGCCTACTTTTAGATCTTTGAGAATTCTCTATAGTTCTTTCCTAAGAGTCTATTAGTTTGCAATATGGCCAACAGTGTAAGGGTGTTCCGTTCTGTCCACATCCTCACTAGCGTCTGCAGCTTTGGGACTTTGTGATGTGGGCTATTCTTATTGGCGTTAGGTGGCTCTGATTTGTATTCTACTGATGATTAAGGAAAATGAGCAATTTTTCATGTGTTTATTCCCATTTGTCTGTCATCCTCAGAGAAGTTTCTGTTCATACCTCTTGCCCAGTGATAAATGGGATTGTTGCTTTTTTCTTGTTGATTAGTTTGAATTCTCTATAGATTCTGGTTATTAGCCCTTTGTCATCTTCATGACATACAAATATTTTCTCTTATTCTGAAGGTTGTTTAGTTGCTTTATTTGTTGTGTCCTTAGCTGTGCTAGAGATTTTTAGCTAGAACAGGTTCCATTTTTATTTTTGGTGTTGTGGTAATTGCTAAGGGACTCATCTTCATAAAGGCTTTCCCTAGGCCAATAGGGTGAAGAGTTTTTCCCATGCTTTCTTCTGGAGATTTCATCATATCATGTTTTAAATTTAAATTTTTTAACATGAGTCAGTTCTTGTAAGTGCTGACAAGTGTGTGTCCCATTTCAGTCTTTTACATATGGCTAACTACTGGTGAGACCTTGAATCTTTGACACTAACCATTTGAGAGACTGCAAGGCATGTGAGTACACCATGATGATGTGTGTGTTGTGTGAGAGGGGAAGCAGCTTCCAGTGAGACTTATGAAATAAATCCTTCACAATTGCCTATGTTTAGGGCTAAAAACTCACACATAAGAATTTTTTTTTTTTTTTTTTTGAGACGGAGCCTCAAGCTATCCCCCTGGGTAGAGTGCCATGGCATCACAGCTCATAGCAACCTCCAACTCCTGGGCTCAAGCGAGTCTCCTGCCTCCGCCTCCCAAGTAGGTGGCACCACAGGCACCCACCACAACGCCCGGCCATTTTTTT